>JAMQGT020009383.1:10000-39815 GCA_024447675.2 Pterophyllum scalare | reverse complement strand
GCAGCAAAAGTGAGTACACCCCTTAGTGAAAGTTCCTGAAGTGTCAATATTTTGTGTGGCCACCATTATTTTCCAGAACTGTCTTAACTCTCCTGGGCATGGAGTTTACCAGAGCTTCACAGGTTGCCACTGGAATGCTTTTCCACTCCTCCATGATGACATCACGGAGCTGGCGGATATTGGAGACGTCTGCGCTCCTCCACCTTCCGCTTGAGGATGCCCCAAAGATGTTCTATTGGGTTTTAGGTCTGGAGACATGCTTGGCCCGTCCATCACCTTTACCCTCAGCCTCTTCAATAAAGCAGTGGTTGTCTTAGAGGTGTGTTTGGGGTCATTATCATGCTGGAACACTGACCTGTGACCCAGTTTCTGGAGGGAGGGGGTCATGCTCTGCTTCATTGTTTCACAGTACATATTGGAGTTCATGTGTCCCTCAGTGAAATGTAACTCCCCAACACCTGCTGCACTCATGCAGCCCCAGACCATGGCATTCCCACCACCATGCTTGACTGTAGGCATGACACACTTATCTTTGTACTCCTCACCTGATCGCCGCCACACATGCTTGAGACCATCTGAACCAAACAAATGAATCTTGGTCTCATCAGACCATAGGACATGGTTCCAGTAATCCATGTCCTTTGTTGACATGTCTTCAGCAAACTGTTTGTGGGCTTTCTTGTGTACAGACTTCAGAAGAGGCTTCCTTCTAGTTTGATGTAGTGTGCGGCGTATGGTCTGAGCACTGACAGGCTGACCCCCCACCTCTTCAATCTCTGCAGCAATGCTGACAGCACTCCTGCGTCTATCTTTCAGAGACAGCATTTGGATGTGACGCTGAGCACGTGCACTCAGCTTCTTTGGACGACCAACGCGAGGTCTGTTCTGAGTGGACCCTGCTCTTTTAAAACGCTGGATGATCTTGGCCACTGTGCTGCAGCTCAGTTTCAGGGTGTTGGCAATCTTCTTGTAGCCTTGGCCATCTTCATGTAGCGCAACAATTCGTCTTTTAAGATCCTCAGAGAGTTCTTTGCCATGAGGTGCCATGTTGGAACTTTCAGTGACCAGTATGAGAGAGTGTGAGAGCTGTACTACAAAACTGAACACACCTGCTCCCTGTGCACACCTGAGACCTAGTAACACTAACGAGTCACATGACATTTTGGAGGGGAAATAACAAGCAGTGCTCAATTTGGTCATTTACGGGTGTAGTCTCTTAGGGGTGTACTTTTGTCACTTCTGTGATACACTGTATGTACACATAATAAATTACACTGGTGAATCGTCACCTATTTAGGGAGGAGTTATAGAGTCTGATGGCCACAGGTAGGAATGACCTCCTGTTCGGGCGATGTAGTTAAATTAGATTGACTTCATTGTTTGGAGGTGCCCTGCAGGACTACATAGTATAACTGCAACATCTGCAAATTCTGTTTTCAAAATGTTAGAATGGCCAAATATGATAAAAAAGAATTCTTCAGTCTTACCCATGAAAGGTAATCCCATGTGATTCCATTTTGACTGTAAAATGGTTCGAACAACTCCACACAGCACAAAAGTACAGTATCTCTCTCATGTTATGTTGGCCACTTTTGCCACATCCAATATGGCGGCGACTTTGACGCAGCGTCTAGGTATATATGGCTGTGCTCACATCTGCAGACATCTCTGCAGGGTGACGCAGGTGGAACTCCTCAAAACTACATCATTGAACAAGCAACAGGCTCACTGGCATCTACTTCTAGCACCCAAGTACATCCTAGGTCGGAAAGTCTGGTTATCTATTAAGAATATTTATTTACATACTGAATCTAAAAAACTGTCTCAGAACCTTTGAGATCCTATCTGTCATTAATCCTGTTGCTGTTCGTGTGCGATTAGCCTGTGATATGAGGATTCACAATGCTTTCCATGTCTCTCAGGTCAAACCCTTCAAGCATGCTTCTGAAAATGGTCATGTACAAGGGCTGGACCAAAAATGAGTGAAAAAGCAGCCAGTGTCCAAAGAAAAACCTACTGCGTGCAGGCTGGAAAACAAAAGAAAAACACATGCTTTTAGTTAGTAATGCTGAAGTTCAGTTAACTCCTGTTTTGTGATTATTTAACTTTTGTTATCAGGTCAGGAGGGAAGAGCTGGGATGGCTGCTGTTAATTTAAGAGAAGGACTGAAGTTTGACTCAACAGCTGTTTTTAAACATGTTGAGAACTTCCTGCCGACCTACGCCAGGCCACGCTTTATGAGGATTCAAGCAAGTTTACTCCAGTTATCTTCCAGTTTTACAAATGCATTTGTGGTTTAGCCTTTTTGTTGCCAACAAGATTTGTTTAGCCCACTGGTAATTAGTCGTACTGTGATTTTTATTGCAGGTGTCACTGGATGTTACAGGCACCTTCAAGCTAAAAAAGACTAAACTGGTGGAACAGGGCTTCAACCCAAATGAAATAACAGACCTGCTCTACTTTCTGAATGAAAAAGAGAAGAATTACACTCCACTCACACCAGATGTATTTGATTCAGTTATAGCAGGAAGCATCAAAATCTAATTTACAAAATCTAAAGTACAAAAAAATCCACCTTTTCACATGTAAGCAGATCGTTTTATTCAGAGTCTGTGGTACTTTTGGCTGCACATTTTAATGACAAGGTGTAAATGTCTTTTCCTTCATAATTTTATTAACTCCGCTGTCGACGACAGACGATAGTCAGTGGAGCTGATCCGATTCCGATTTTTCTTTTTACAAATTTTTAAAATGTTCAAGAAATGAAATGTTGATGTTTAATTTTGCTACTCCTTCCTCATTTGCTGGCAAATTCTTCTGAAACTTAGTATGGTATTCATTGGGCAAAGGGCTACAGACAGATTTTAAATGTTTTACTTTTTTTTTTACAAAGTTTTGCAATTTGTAAACAACAAAAGAGTAAGTATCAGGCCCATGATCGTTGACCTACAGCCAAGTTAGTTTCCATTCCAATATATCACATATTGTACAAGTAAAACATTTGACAGCGGAGTTCTGTAGGCCAACAGGTCTCTTGTTTTTGTCTGGGATTTCATGCACACCCCCAAAATGATTTTTCCTCCTCAGGGTATCGTGTTTGAGCTTGATGAACCGAGCTGTGAGTGTAGTGATTGTTTCACTCAATGAGCTTTTCCAGTTGAGTAAACTGATTGCTGTGGGCTTTCTTGCTGCATTGCATTCTGGTCCATGTAGACTTTTGGCAGTGCAAGAGCAAGCATATCTTTCTGTCATTCATTTGCTGTTCTTCCTTCTTTATGGCGGGAGGATTTTAAGATTTTTTTTTTTAAATGTACAGTGTAGTGGAAAATTTGTGTTTCACCTGATTTAACCTCTATGACTGTCTTGCAAGAACTGACTTCTATGTATGAAAAGGGCGTGTGTGCACAGACACAAAGCAATTATTGTAAGGTGTGTTTGAGATTATTGAGAAGGTGGGAGGAAAACTCCCCACAGCTGGAATACAGACTGTAACTTCATAAAAATACTTCATAAAATAAAGTATTATTTTTCCTTTTCAGTATCAATGCTTGTGCGAAGACTATCTGTGCTGTATTGATCTTGTCATGTACGGCTGTGTGGCTGGCAGGAAGGGGACCCCAACGCAGAATACGGAAGACAAGGTAATCAGATGATTTAGCCTTTATTCGGCGTGAGCAAATCAGAACCAGGGGCTAATGCAGCAAAACAGAAAGACTTGAATTCCAGGAACTGAAGAGAAACACAGAAGGGACACAGCATGGGAGCTAATGACAACAACAGGCACAGAAAACACTGGACTTAAATACATCAGGGGATAACGAGGGGAAGTGGAAACAGCAGGTAACACAGCTGAACACAATGACACTGAGACCAGGGGAAGCAAAACTAAACACAAAGCATGGGGAACACAGGACTGTCAAAATAAAACAGGAAGTAACCAGACCAGGAACACGCAGACATGATACGGGGAAACACAAGATACCAGAAATAAACAGTCATATGAAAGAACAAATGAACATAATCACAGAAATAACAAAAAGAGAACCTTAAGGTGCTTTATATTGTAAGGTGAGGGCTGCTTCCTGCTGTCGCCAAGTACCTCCAGAAGAACCAGGGAGGGGCTGCCATCTGCCGCAACCGGTTAGAGAGAGTTTAAAATCCTGTAAGATGATGAGTTATCCTAAAGAAATGTTGGCCCTTCTTGCACAACTTGTAATTCTTTCAGCAGGTTTTGTATTTCTATCTTGTTATTTACTGTAACAGTAAATTCTGAATGTGTTGTGTAATTGAGTTTTTTTAACAAACCTTTGTTATGGCTCTAATTTTCCTGGTCTTTTAATTTTGAATATATTTATCTTTTTCTTAAAGACAATCACTTTCTGTGGCACAGCAACAGGAAGTTGGTTATAAGTAAGATGTAACATGGTTGTTGGCTGCTCTGTGAGCTCAGCAGGAGGATTTGGAGTTGAAACCATAGCCGAGAGTGTTTTCTTGGTGGGAGGGGGTCTTTCTTCAGGTTACATATAAATACATTCTGAACCTCAGAAAAGCATGAGGATTCAGCAGGGGGTGAAGCATGAGCTAATGGCACCATATCAAAGTTATTTTCTGGAATTGTTGATTCTTCCTCAGTTTTAGCAATATTTAAGGCCTGAACGGTCACCGGTGGTTTAGCAACAGTTGTGTGATGGGTCAACTCATTGGGGTTCGCGGGATGAAACATCTGGAAAACGTGTTTCACTGTCACATCAATAATTTTAGTGAGCAGCACTGCTGCAAAGTTTGCATTGTCATTTGGGGGTGATTTTTCTGATTTCTGTGAGAATAGAAAGGACAGTGTCATCTCTGATGGAGGAGGTGGCCTGCCACCCTGTGTTGAACTAATAATCATTGGTTTAGCAGGAGGAGCCAGAGCTGTAACCTCAGCAAAGTTGGCTTCTTTTGTGAGTTTGGCGTCCTTCTAGGGGTTGGATAATACATCTTCATCCTTCCTGGCCTGAACCTCAGGCAAGGATGGAGATTCGGCAGGAGCTGATGCAGAACCTGGTGGGACAACATCAAATTTATTTTCTGGTCTTGGGCGAGGAGGAAGCTTCCTGTGCGGTGAGCAGTCTGGATTTCTATTTCCTGCTGCTTCTGTTTAAGGATCTCTATGTATTTTTTGACTCTGGAATTTAGGCGCCTAGGTTTCCTGTAAATTAAAGTTTTAAAATTATAAGAATTGATTTTTAAACCCATTCAAAGCATCACAGAAAACCTGCATGTCAAATGTGACTCTTGGTGAGACAGAGTGGATGAGAAGATGACAAATCTGCAGCAATGTGATGTTATGATGTCACTATGCACCAAAATCTCAGAGGAATGTTTCCAGCACATTGCTGCGTCTATGCCATGAAGAATTAAACAGTTCTGAAGGCAAAAGGGGGTCCAAGGTGTAACTAATGAAGTCACGAGTGAGTTCATGTGTGCATATGGAATTTTTACCTTTACTTAAAGGTACTCTGAGTTCCTGTGTAAAACTGTTAATTAATGGGAAAATAGACTTTATCCAGCTGCTCTCCCCCTCCCTCTGCTTTTTTCTTTTCTGACTCAGAGGGATAAATCCTTTTTGGGATATATTTATCAAAATAATTAACTTTTTCTTGCATGATTGTTATTTATATATCACAAGCACAAAAATATACATTTATCAGCCTGTTTTGGGTGACATTTCGAGTACTCTTGGGGCCCCCTACCTGCTGACGCAGGAGCCCAAAACAGCTGCATAGCCTGCCTCGGGCGGCTCACACTTGTCACACAAGTATGTATTCCCATTCTGCAGCACTTAATTGTTTTTATGTGGATACTTTTCAAACAGCCAAACCAGAACTGCTGGTTATGGAGAGCTTCCAGTTCTGAAAAGTGAATCACTTAAAAGGCAGGGAGACCTTAAAGCGGCATTCTTTCTTGTGGCCAGCAGGGGGCGAAAAAAGTCTGATTTTACGGATGAATGACACTTTCCTGTTTCTAGTTTCAGATATTGCTCAAGATAAGATGTTCATTCAGCAAGTTATGAAAGAGTACAAATACATGATGACGTTTTAATTCAGATCCACCCATGCTTGTAACATCCAGATTGAAGAAAAAGATGGGGGACTGCCAAAATACTCAAGCCAAGGTTTCAAAACGGGTAGTGTGTGAATTCCCAGTCAGCTGGCTAGTAAATTAAAAAAATAAAAATAAAAATCAGAGAGGGGCTTATCCTGTTCTGACATTACAACAGCTCACAGAGACACTTCCTAATCTATGGAAACACGGTCTAAACACTGGGGGCAATTCAAAAACAAGGAAAGGTTCCCTTTAAGTCCCATTTTCATTCCAGCTGCTGCTTTTCTCTCTATTTTTATACAGATTACAGAGATTATAGAGATTTACTGGGGGGAAACTGCACTGTTACTGGAAATGTATTGTTAAGTATAAGTATTGTTTATGACCCTGTTTCTCACTTTGAAACGGCCTCAACAATACACATCTCTCAGATGTGCAGGATAGCAATAACATCTGACACTAAAAACGCACATCTTCACTGAAAGCGCGGGCTGTGCAACACACTGTCGCAAGATGTTTGTGTTACTTCTCCCCGGAGTAAAAGGGAGCTTTTGTGTAGCTTGCAGAGGAGCTCTTCCCCATAAATCAGCAGACAAATACAGAAGGCGCACTGGTGCACGCCCACCACCGCTCAGATTGCGGAGTTATGACACAGGTTGCCATTTACGGAGTTGCTGTCACGGTTTTTTGGCCGTTGTTATTAATGCAAATAAACAAATTTCATTTTCCCCCCTGCTTGTGTTTAGAAATAATTACAAGGAAATCACAATCGCAATTACTTGTGATAAATCGGAAGTGTAAATCAGCATGATGTACTGAAACAAAGAACTTTGATTCTCCCTTTACAATAAAGTGCCAAACCGATTCATTTGCGCACTTTTTTTAAAAGATGGTCCGGGATAAACAGGTTTTAGAGAATACCAGGAGAATAATAAAACAGGAGAACACCAAATGCACGAACACAAATGAGTTGTAGAACCAGTACAGAGTGGAAGTGGAAATACTCGATCTGGCAACTGAAAAATATTCCCGGAATGAAGGAGGGGTCAGCGGGGCAGATCCGAGCACCGCCCCGGCCCGAGACAGTGAACTTTGTCACAAATTTAACCGAACGCCACTGTGTGCGCTTCCTCTGCGTCGCACCACTTATTCCGTAGAGCGCTCTGCAAAATGTACATCTGCTTCACCGTCTTGGCCGGACTGGCTATTCTATGTTTTTCATACATTAGAGCGTTTTGCCCCTATTTTGGTGAAGATTGCTCCTACATCCTAACGTACATTAAACTTGGCACCAGGCTAGCCATATACAAGAAAATCAAGCCTTTTTACAGCATCTTGGACTGCTTCTTGGATGCAGTGAAAAGGCACCCCAATAAGATCTTCGTGCACTTTGAAGGTCGTGCGTACACATATGGCGAAGTGGACAAACAGAGCAACAAGGTGGCCAGAGCGCTGCAGGCTGAAGCCCGGCTGAAGGAGGGCGACACGGTGGCCCTGTTCCTTGCGAACGAGCCCAGCTTCATTTGGACTTGGCTCGGTTTGACGAAACTGGGCTGCCCGGCCGCCCTGCTTAACTTCAACATCAGATCCAAGTCTCTGTTGCACTGTTTCTCCTGCTGCGGGGCCAAAGTGATCATCGCCTCTTCAGGTGAGATATAGTGAGATATTAAGTAATGTATCAGATCAGAGGAGGATCTAGGTCCTCTCGACACTCGTTAATTGGCATGTCACCCAGAGAAGCGCAAAATTCAAAGTACCAACGGTAAATTAGAGATATTTTTAGTTTTTACGTTTTGTGCAAGAAATGGGTGGAAAGTGTCCTTAGATGTTTTATTTCTTCTTGTTTTCAATCAATTTTGACAGTGCAATGCGGTGTCAAAGAGAAATGTAGTTCTCCAGCGTTTTATCCTGCGGCTCATTACCAGAAAAAAAAAGACGCAAACCTTTTATACATTTAAGAGGTTAAAAAGAAGCGATAATAAACAGCAAATTTATGCCGCTGAGTGCAGTAATGCGTTAGTATTGTGTTTATACTAAGGTGGAGAAGGGCAGCATTATAAGGCACTGCATCCCAGGTGGAGTTTAGTTACTTAACTGCATTGATTGATCTGACGGCTGTATTTACCTTACAGGTAACGATTGCTGAGTAATGCATTAATGAGATTAGATCATCACGTGGTCTATAAATGGTGGAATGACATGACAGACTAGATTTTGGGTCAGGTCCCCAAGATTAAAGATGCTTTAGTGATGCATGATGATACCAAACAAATGTGGTTTTGTTGCCACAGTGAACCTGGGCCCGGGACATTACCCTGTTTTTCTTCTCTGTAAATGAAAACCTGGCCACTGATGGTTAAACTATCAAACATTAATTTAAAAAAACAAAAACAAAATGCACATGGTATCCATCCATCCATTCTCTTACAGCTTAATCATAAAACCAGCTACAAACTCAGTGATTCCACAAAGGAGAAACTGAGCTGGTCTTTGAACCACTGGAGATTACAACATAAACCTAAACTTTTGTTTCACACCAGTGCCAGTCAATCATTAACGTCTGATTAAAGGTTGTTATTGATAATGTTTAGTCAGGAGCAGAAGTTGGACATAAGGACAGATCTAAAATGATTAAAAAAAAACCCCAGCAGGAACTGCATTTTCACTGCATTGATTGTTGATTGTTATCCTATTTATGGATATATGGAGAGGATGATATCCCTTTTAACATGTTTAATACAAATTATATAAGCCACAATGTCTTGTCATGAAGGTTTTGTCCTGTGCACTACAGTTTTCAATCAGTGAGCATTTTAAGGAATATATATACCAGGAAAGAGACTTCACACAAGGGTAGAAATGAGTGAATGATCAAAGAAGAAGGGAGCATTTTATGCCCTACATTGAAAATTGACTTTATCAGAAGCAATATCTCACCTTGAAAACGTGTTTCTCTGCAGTCACATTATAGCACAAAAAGGTGTTTACTGAGAAATGCATGCATCAGAGCTGAACTTCCTACACCACGTGCTTGTTCCCGAGTGGGATCTGGGATACATGATACAGGTGCACATGTGTTAGCCAACATGTGCCGCATTTCGCAACACAGTGCACTGACATGTTCTGCTGAGCTGAAAGCTTCTGTCTATTTGTAGAGCTGCAGGACGCTGTGGAAGAGGTCTTGCCGATACTGAGAGAGCAGGGTATCAGCGTGTACCTCATGTCGGACAGCTGCAGCGTGCAGGGCATCACCGCTTTGTCGGACAAGATCTCCAAGGCCTCAGATCAGCCACTGTCTTGGGACCTCAGGGCCAATGTCAATATCAGGAGCACTGCTCTCTACATCTACACGTCTGGGACCACAGGTACGGGTGGTGTGTGAATTTCCAGTCAGCTGGCTAAAATGGCTCTAGGTAGTAAAAAAACAAACAAAAAACCTAATCTATGGAGACAGGTTCTAAACACTTCGTGCATGTAATTCTGTTAAAAAAAAACAATGAAAAATTAGATTTTTCATGTTCCCTTGAAGTCTAACCCCACAATCCCCCAATAAAATACGATCATATTGATGACCATCCAATTTATGAGATGCATCAAGCTTAAAGCAACAGGCCTGTGCTCAATCCTACCTTCTATTCTTAGAGAGGTGTGTAGATTGAACATCTGTGGGATTGGTGTTGCTAAAAGGCATTTACAGTATTAATCCACTTCAGTGAGCAAACACATTCAGAGCTTAACTGATCAAATGTGAGCTCTGATGTTTTCTTGTTACATTCAGCATTGCAGCAATACATGTGTGTAAAAGTGATCCCTCTGGGCCTTTCTCTTAAACATCTGCTTTATTTACACTGTTTACTAGCCAGCAGTTTTATTCTTTCCTGCCTTTGTTCGAATGCTACAGAATGTAGCATTGGCGCAGTAGCACCTGTATATCAGTGGAATTGGCACGTGTGCTAATCACGTCTTGCATATATGCATGATGTAGACAAACTGTGGATGCTCTCACTACTCCACAGGTGAAAACCTTAAGAGAGAACCTTTAACTCCTGTTTCAGACATTCTAGTTTTATGTATTAGCAGCTTGGAAAAAAGACTTTCTCATGCAGGCATGGTGGAGAGGAGCTCGTCTTTCCATGCTATGTTCTCTCCTTCAAGACACATACACATGAATGCGTCTAAATGAAATGCTTTACTTCCCACAGACCTTTTTCACAGAACAATAGCACATGATAGCAAGCTTTGTTAGCAAGGAACATCTGTTATTCAGCATCGTATTAAATGGGCTGCTAATTTTAGCTCATTTACTCCCAGTTGAGCCCTTAAGACTGTCTTTTACTACAACTGAACGAGATTGGATCTGCAGAAACCCCAATGGTTGTGCAAGCCCACACTTTAGCGACTTCTTCTGTGGAAGCTTGTTTCTGCCACTGGGGACAGTGAGAGCTGATAAATGATGCAGGCTGCAAAATCTGAGCAATGTGCTGAAAGATGAGAGTTCGTCCACGGAATATAGAAATGTTGCCTTATGCAGTCATAAAGAAAATAGCCATATTAGAAGATCCAGAATCAATGAATGAACCACAGTGAAGTGGATAAAACTGCAGTGCTGCAGTTCATCTTTAATTCAAAAGCACAATTTGCTATTCTTTGACCTTGGAAGGTTTGCCTAAAGCAGCCATTGTCACACATGAGAGGGTGTGGGCCGCCTCCTTCCTCCAGGCGGTGTGCGGAATCACAGCAGAGGACATCTTCTACATCAATCTGCCTCTCTATCACAGCGCCGGCTTCTTGATCGGGATGACCGGAGCCATCGAGAGAGGTAATGATCCTCTTAATCCTCTCATGAGCACAGGAACAAAAGCATTTGCACACCTGATCTGGGAGCTTCAGTGGCTGAGGATGATACAAGTAGTGTAATGTGATTTTAATTGCAGGTATGACCATCGTTCTGAAGAGAAAGTTTTCTGCCTCTCAGTTCTGGGATGATTGTAGGAAGTATGACGTCACCGTGATGCAGTACATCGGTGAAACGTTGCGTTATCTCTGCAACACGGCAAAGGTAAGAGGAAATCTAATCAGTCTGCAGCTACGCCGTCAGTTACTGTTCTAATGGTGGAATTTCTCTGTGTCCATCTCACTATTGGCAGAAAGACAATGAGAAGAACCACAAAGTGAGAATTGCCATCGGCAACGGTGTCCGAACTGACATTTGGTCCGAGTTTCTTAATCGCTTTGGGGACATTAAAGTTAGAGAGTTGTATGCTGCTACAGAGGGAAACATCGGCTTCATCAACTACACGTCCAAGATCGGTACAGTCGGACGAGTCAACCTCGTGCACAGGGTAGGAAGAGGAAGCAAGTCTGATGCTTTTGCAATGTGATGCACTGCCTGTTTTCAAACCTGGAGCCTAAATTGATTAATTGTGGGATCACTTTTGGCTAAATTCAGAAACTATATGGCAAAAATGTCAACCACTGCAACAGTGCAGTGCTTTTGATTCTTCTACATCATACCAGCAGCTGATGAATGGACTACAGATGGCATTATTCAAAGTTTTGGTGGCCTTTTTATTGTGTGACAGTTGTGTTTAACAGTCCAAAAACTTGACAACAATGTGCCTCATTCATAAACAGTACATTGCGATAACCTGTTTTCATCCCCCATGAAGAAGTCTCGGGCCATGTGTACGCACAAATGATGTATCAATCTCACTATGAGCGCATTCACAAAAGTATGAAACACTTAAACAAACAGTACAGACTGAAAGCAGCACAGCTGCTGCAGAGCATGCAGCAGTGTGTGTGTCTCTAACAGGAAAAGCAGCAGTTTAGTGTTAAAACCACTGTGTGGCTTTGTGTGTGCTTTTAAGTGCTTTAGTGTAAGTCTGGAAAAGACCTACTGTATAAATAAAGCTTGAAGCCTGGATAGAAAAAATGCTGACTGTGTAAGATAAAGTATCATAGCTCTGTCAATAAGACAGTAGAATGTGATGGATTATAATTGTTATTCCATTAATATTTAGATGTGCATAAGAGTCTTTCAGCTACAGCCCTGATGGTGTTTAAGAGTTTGAGACAAAAAAAGACAAAAACTTTAGATGTTATTAAAAAACTTTAGACCCTCCTACTATCTGCTCACAGAGATCTGAGGGATCTTCTAGGAATGTTCTAGGTATGGTGACACTATTTTTCCAGGGAGCTGATTGGTCAGTAGGTGGTGAGTTTGTACCCGTTGATCTCTAATCTTGAACCTACCCTGCCCCAGAGCAGGTTAGGTTACCGGTAACCCGGTGAGAGGTGAACCAACTTTGCAATACTTAGAGGAGTTACCTGGATAACTCAAATCCTTGTTTCTAGTACAGACCTCAGGGCACACCTCACCTCACACCTATGGGCAATTTAGAATCACCAACCTCACTAACCTAACCTCACTAACTGCATGGCTTTGGACTGTGGGAGGAAACTGGAGTGCCCGGAGAAAACCCACGTAAGCACAGGGGACATGCAACTGTGCTAACCACCACGCCACCGTGCTGATAAGTTTTTTCCTTATAAAGAGAAATAGGAGCATGGTGCCACATTGTGTTAAGAACATTTTATGGCATGAATCCAATTTGTGTGAGCCCCCTTTTTTTTTTTTTGGTGCAACATAAGAACATTTCTGTGCAAATATTTGCAAATGAGGCCCACAGTTACTGCAACACAGTTGTGCACTGACTTTTTGTCCAGACAGGACACACCGCTTGGGGTTCTTGACATTCTCAACTCGCCTGTTCAAGAACCCCAATCCAGTGAGTGTGGAGGGGATCTATCCAATTTAAAGGAATATACCATGCAAAATTAAAGCAGAAAATGCACTACAATGCTCTTAGGAACTGCTTTCATCATATTAGGTCTGGAGTAGATGTCATTAGAAAATAAGAACTTCATCCTAAACCAGCAGCCACATCAGTGTTTGGTTAAGAGCAATATCTTCACAGAGAGCCTCAGTTTTATGTTTACTGCCAGTTAAGAAATTTTCACATGCTAACACAGTCAATTCAGATATGTGGTGAGTGTTAGGCTTGCTAAGCATGTTATCATCATATTGTGAGGCCATGTTGATATTCATGCATCCTCACAGAGCTGCTGTCATTCATGGTCTGCAAAGAAAATCCAAAACTTTCATCTTCAGCTGTAGGCTGTTAAAATTTTGTTTCTTCTTCATCCTTCCTAGTTTTTCTTCCCGTACACTTTGATCAAGTTTGACATTGAGAAGGAGGAACCCGTCAGGAACTCCCAGGGTCTGTGCATCAAAGCAAACGTAGGTGAGTCTCTAAGCGGCCCTCTGTTTTCTCCTTTCTATTTGACGCGTGAGGAGCAGGATCAGGTTTTTGCTTAAAGGACTTTTAGTTTGATAGAAACAACATTTGAAAGCATTTCAGAGATTTAAAAAAAAAGAACAGCAATTTGTTCTCAAAGCATGAAGTATAAAATTGTGCTGTTCTTGACCTTTTTTTAAAAAAAAATATAACTTGCATATTTGTTTGTGTGGTACATTTTTTTTTAGTTCTATTTCCTAATGTCTGTGTCAGGTGAGACGGGACTTTTAGTGGGAAAGGTGACGAAGAGGTCTCCCTTTGTTGGCTACGCCGGTAACGAAAAACAGACGGAGAAGAAGAGGCTTCGCGACGTCCTGAAAAAGGCGACCTGTACTTCAACACCGGCGATCTGCTTCGGTTCGACAAAGACAACTTCGTGTACTTTCAGGATCGAGTCGGTGACACTTTCAGGCAAGCTGGGACTCATTTTGTGTTGTTCTGCCAAACGATGCCAAGCGATGTGGGGAAATTATTTCTCTAGTCTGCATTTTCTGTATTTAACAGCTGTGCATATGATATGATCAATAACGGAGGCACGGCGCTGATTAGGCGCCCCTGTGATAACAGATTCTTGTCTTGTCTTTAACCATCTTCGATCTGAAGTTTGGTTGCATTGTGGATGATATTCCTCCATGGACCCTGGTCTAGCACAGTCCTCATCGTTTCTTCCAGTGTCAGTCTTGTCCATGTCTTGATGTTTTTTATATCCATGTTATTCTTGGTCTCAGCCAGTTATTTTATCAGTGTCTGTTATAATTACATCATCTTTTGCCTTGATGCAATTCAGTCATGGCTGAAACTTTCAGGTGATACATCTTGCTGTCTGGTAGAGTTTACTCATATTTCCTTTTTGCTGAGACAGCTCTACCTCCTTGCACACTTTGCTCAGTTGCTTTTGTTTATCTGTTCTTATATTCCTTTGAACCTCAGTCTTCAGGGCTTTGTACCATGTTAGGTCTGTTTGTTTTACTTTGCGCTTCTCTTGTACCAGCCTCTTCACTTCTTCCGTCATCCAGGTGTTGTCCTGTCTCTTTTTCACATAACCAACACTCTCTGTTTCTGAATCCAACAGGACTGACTTCAACGCTTGCCATAAGGCCTCAGGTGATACCTGATACAGACTGATAAAGTCATACCAAAAACAATTGCCTGCAGTTATTGCTGCTAAAGGTGGTTCTACAAGCTAACAAATCAGCTTCTACATTTTCAGTTAGTTTTTGTAAAATAAATAATGACAGTGTAATATGCCATGTGTTGTTGTTCATCTGCAGTTCTGTTGAAGTAATTTTAGAACCTGGTAAAGGATAAGATGATTTTTCATTAGGTTCTAAGGTCAAAATCTTAGAAGTGAAAGCAGATGTACTTTCTTTTAAAATGACTGTGTATTTACGAAAATATGTGAGATGTGTTATCATGCTGTGCGTTAAACTCTTTGTCTAATGTTAAAAACCTTGTGTCCTAAAGTAAAATATCTCTCAGTGCATGGCCACCACAGTAACTTCAACTGATCTACAAAGTCCAAACACCACTGAGAAAGTAGGGCAGGTTTCATGATCCCTAGCAATACTTTTAAAAACTGGCAATTCAGAATATCTGAGAATTTCTATCTTAATAAAAACAGAATTTAAAGAGTCAGAGTTGCAGTGTTCTTGAGATAAATAATACAAGAAAACAGAATACAGATACTGTCCATATTTTGAATAAATATGCCAATATGCAAAGATTTGCTGAGGTTTTTAATATTATCTTACAGCTAAAAGTTACCCATTTATTGAGAGTTTGGTTTTATTAACTGTGGTGTACTTTGTTTGTAGTTCTTGATGTTGGAAGCAACATTTTTCCAACTCGTTTTTTTCAGTTTTCTTGAGTTGTTGTGACAGTCAATGACAACACAAGTTGAACCCGAGTTCACATTAGGACTAATAAAGCCGCCTGTTACAGCACAGAGTAACCGAATTTTATCGTTAATTCTGGCTACCAGACGGCGGAAGTAGCAATCTGTCCTGGCAACCTATGTGCGCTCTTACAGAAACCTTTGGATATAGCTGATTAAAAGTATGCAAATATGTAAATTAAAACACCTGATTATAATGGAGAGTATGAGCTTTTGATGTTTTCCTTTTGTGCAAGTGAATTCTGGTGGGTTGGGTTCAGACTGTTTGCATGTTGTTTGTTGCAGATGGAAAGGAGAGAACGTTGCCACATCTGAGGTTGCAGACATTCTCACGATGTCTCGTCGCATATTAGAGGCAAATGTTTACGGTGTTAAAGTTGAAGGTAAACACACTAAGGTCGTAAATATTCATATAAGGTCTGTTGGTACTTTACATTTAATATTTCTATTTTTTTCAATCAAGGTCACGAGGGGCGGATCGGCATGGCAGCCATCACTTTGGAAGAAGGACAAGAATTCGACTGCTCGGACACTTACAAGCAGGTCGTCAATTACCTCCCAGTTTATGCAAGACCCAGATTCATCAGGATTCAGGTAAAAAATATTATAAGTTATTAATGCATTTACCAAGACCAGACTTGTTCTTAAAGGCCTCTCAGGCTGCTGTGGCTTAAAGCAGCTCTTTTTTGTTGTTAAACCAGCTGAGATTTTTTTAATTTGTGATTTACAGAATGCAACATTTTCTCTCTTGATACCAAATGGACATGCCTCCATCATCCTTTAGTTTTAACTAATGCACACTCAACAGCTCCACTGTGTCACCTTGGTGTCTGAAATCCAGATGCACAAGGCTGTGAGTGGATCAAAATGTGCTGATCTGAGTCTGAGCCTCAGTTATTATTGTGTGCTCAGCTGGGTTTTAATCAAGGGAACATTGAGTAAGATCACCCGAGGGGTCTGGATGTTATGCTATAAACAGAGATCAGATGTGTCATTAAGTCCCAATTTCATCTTTTCTAGAGAAATATTAGGAATTTAAAATTTATCCTTTTAATAACGAGGAAGGTGGTGCAGTGATGTAACCCTAACATGTCCTTCAGGGTCAGAGTTAAGGCTGCTGGAGTCAGGCATAAAAAAAATATTGACTGTGGCAACATACTTTTCATGACTTAGTGAAACTATAGATGCTACTCAACCGGAAAAGCCCTTGAGATAAAATAATTGTTTTAATAATAGTATTTTAATAATGATTTATCCACACATCCATGATACAAATCTTTTATTTCACCACATCCCAAAGGTGCTCTTTTGGATTGAGATCTGGTGACTGTGTACAGTGACCCTATTGTCATGTTCAAGAAACCAGTGGGAGATGATTTGGGTTTTGTGACATGGTGTTTTATCCTGCTGGAAGCAGCCATCAGTAGATGGGTACACTCTGGTAAAGGGATGGACATGGTCAGCAGCAGTACTCAGGTAGGCTATAGCGTTTAAACAATGCTCAGTTGGTACTAAGGGGGCCCAAAATGTGCCAAGAAAATATTCCCCCACATCCTTACTCCACCACCGGCAGCCTGAACCGTTGAACAAGGCAGAATGGATCAAGATAGGCAGACAAACTCTGAATGGATGGATGGATGGATAGATGGATGGATGGAGAGATAGACATCATACAAAAACATCACAAAAGGTGTTGTGCATTCAGAGATGCTCTTCTGCATAGCTTGGTTATAACAAGTGATTATTTCCTCGCCCACCAACAGGAGGAGGAATGCTGTTGGGGTGCATAAACTGAATAAAATATATCCAGACTATATACGCCATCATCTGTTCATGTGGATCTAATTTTTTAAAATAAAAATATAAGATCATAAGACTTCATCACAAAGAGAAGAAATGTAATTTATGATGGAGTATGATAACATTGGGTGGTATCCATTGTAGCGCAATATTGGCAAATAGAACATTTGGGGTGGGCGAGGTATGCACTCTACTGAGTCTAGTTTTAGTTACTGTTGCCTTCCTGTCAGCTCAAAGCAGTCTGGTCATTCTCCTCTTTATGGTCTGTATTCCTCCCTGCATGGGATCATTTCACTTAAGTCAACACGAGGCTGGAGACTGCTGTGGAATGGCAGTAATAACTGTGTAATATAGATTTGCAGTGTCTAGTTGATATCTGAGTGATACCATTGGTATTGACAGTGCATCTTACCCATGCTGATTCCTACCCCCCCCCCCATAAAACCTGAACACAACTGTAAAAAAAAAAGTCTTCCAAACTGTGTGTTGCAGCCCTGCCTGGAGATGACGGGAACCTTCAAGATGAAGAAAGTGAAGTTGGTGGAGGAGGGATTCGACCCAGCTGACATTAAAGATCCTCTGTACTTCCTGGATCCTGAGAAAAAGACTTACGTGCCGTTGACGAAGGAGATCTACAGAGCAATCATCTCGAAGGAAATCAAACTCTAACGCAGAAACTAAAGTAGCCAAGAAATAACAGTCATGGACCTTAACAGAGACTACTCTCAGGGACCGACTTTGAAACCTCACGTCACGTTTAAAGAGATGTTTTCTTTAATCATTAACACAGCTACCTTCACCTCTGCAGTTATGCTGACACTATGGGATACAGATACAGTGTGTATGTGCCATTCTTAAAAAGAGTCCATGTTTGGACAGATAAACGCTAACATTTACATTTTACTGCATGGGCTTTGTTTTTACAATGGACTGAATTTTTTTTTTTTTTTTTAGACCATTCAGGTCAGATATCACAGGTTGGATACCCACCTGTTAGCAGTTATCTGGTCTCTTACTATAGGCATTTATTGCTGTGTACTAACTGGACTTACCTGCATTCACTGCTTTATCTTTATCTATTAGTGACGCATACTGTGAATTGACAGCTTATTGTGTAACACTGCCCTGAAGTGCTAAAGTGTTAATGTAGCTGTTGCCATTGTGCTCTTCTAACCACATTCCTGTGCAGAAGAAGGAACCTCCAGGACCGTGGGGTGATTGACCTGCACAACCTTTGACATAAAACAGACTGTCACAAGTTCAGTTGTGTAACAACTTGACAAACATGCAGAATGATATTTTAAACATTATCTCACACTGAACTTTGTCTTAAAATACTCCTCCCCTTTTGGTTTTTGAACTTAAGGGTTGGGTACCTTCAGTCAGGTGCAAAGCCACTGAGCTACTATGGAGTGAAACTTGTGCCAGTGGGATTTATGTATGAAAAATAAACAAGAGTTTGCCAATTCTATCATACTGACCTTTATTTTGTACAAACTGTGGGATGTTGGTTGGGTTCTTTCGTCTTTTTGGGCTTCTGAAGCGGGGTTTAAGATGCATGTGTTCCTGTTATGGGATGAGGCTCCAGTGATCTGAGAAAGGTCATTTTATGTGCAATAGCTGTATAGTAGTAGATTATGGATTTTTAAATGATGCTAGATAAATGACCCCCGCCTGATCAGAAAATATTTAAAACAGAGCACCTTCATGTGAGCAGGAGAGCACTGTACCAGAAACCACTGCACCGGTACAGTGCTATCAGGAAACTAACAGTACAGGAGAAACCAAGATGCATTTAAAAGCACTACATTTACTTTAATGATTGACCCATAAAGTATCCAGGACCCTTTATATTTTACACACTCTTTGTTGTAGATGGAGTTTAAACACTTAATAACCCATAAAACCTGTAAATCTCTCATATTTAGACTTTGCTGCCGTTTTAAAATTATATTTGATGCGACTACAACTTGACTGGATTCCAGATGTGGCAAACTGAATGCACTGGACTGATAAAATTATGCACAGGTCAGGATCGGATAAAACCTATTCCCAGGAGCACAGTGGCCTCAATAACTGTGAATGGAGTACAACTAAAATCAGGAGTCGTCAGCTGTTTAAATGAGGAGACCAAGAAGCCTGACAGTCTGACAGAACTTTAGAGATCCTCTTTCACTCTGCTGAGTCAGAACCTGCCATCTCCTCAGCTCCATCAGTCAGGTCCTCAGAGGGAAAGACATATGACAGCCTACTCTGAGTTTGCCAAGCAGCATTCAAACTCAGAACACAGAGATTCTCCGACCTGATGAGTCTAAAACTGAGCTATTTGGAAGAACTCCAAAAATTCTACAGTATATCCGGTCAAAACAAGAAACTTTTCATGGGCTTGCCAATAAAATGCTTGTGATTCCCCCCCCCACTTATTTTAAAATGAATTCTGTAGCACAAACTCAAGATGGCAAAGGGGTTCAAGAGTAATCCAACCTCTGGCTACATTTACAGATGGAACACGTTAGCAGGCAGCTGTAGAAAATTTAAACCTCTCAGGAATCTCAGATCCATTTGGCAGAAAGAAGAAATAAAAATAAACTGGTCTGGGTGCATCGATATCTAAAAACATCTGGGAAACCCACGGCAACACCACAGCACACAATCCAGGGAGCATTTACTTTATAAATGAATTTATTTAGTAATACAGTGGTATACTTAGAAATGTGTTGCAAAGGAAAACAAAGTAAAATCAAAATAAATAAAAAGAATGTCAGCCACACAGGAAAATAAACTAGTGCCGGGTTGAAGCAGTGTTGTCATATCAAAAGAAAAATAGTACTGATGTGCCATAATAAATTGTCTATTAGTACAAAAATACATTTCAGGGCACACAATACAGCATCCAGTATCACAAAGAAAGGAAGGGACCACTCTTCACAGCAGCCCCCCTCAAGTACATCTTTTAAAATCATTTAAACCAAGCACTTCTCTTTTTGTAAATAAGAATAAAAAGTTTTCTGACAGTTAAAAATGCCGTAAGTAGTGTGTGTTTGTGTGTGTGTTTGTGTATATATGTTGGTAGAAAAGTCGGACTTATTACTGCTTATGTCAGTTCCAAGGCTCAGGGGTATAACCAGAATACAAACATAACCAATGTAACCGCTTTCTCTCTTTTTTAAACAAACGTTTTCTCTTTTATACAAAATAACAAAGATGTACAAAAGTTCATTTACAGAGAACCAAGGCCATATGCTAGCAATATGTACAGCCACAATTTTAACATTTTCTAGCTTGTTTTGTATTTCCTCAGACTTCATATGCATAGCAGTAAAAGAAAGCATACCTTTTCATCAGCCTCAATTATTCTCGTGTGCTAAATCCGAGTTCACCGTTTAGGAGAAAAAAAATGCGGAGACGACTTCATTATTCTTCTTCTTCCGGAGTGATCGCTACAACTGAAGGAACCGATGTTTTAAAGTTTCACTGAAAAGTTAATATGCAGATAAGGCATCACTGCTTGCAGTGTACGATGGGATTTTTTATGTGTTGAACTTAGTAGTAGCAGGCTTCTGGACCTGAGTCATAGCACATGCATAGATCTCTAGACAGCAGGAGTTTGTAAAATCAAGTCAGTATATTTATCTACGGTAAAACATTTCTACAAAACATGTCTGAAACAGAGAGAACCCCACTGGACAAACGGGCCTCTGATACTAATACTTAACCTTCATTACTATTTTTAATATATATATATATATATATATATATATATATATATATATATATATATGCCTACATCTCCATGAGTCAAGCTGAGCATTTCTGAAGTCCTCAGAGATCCATCATAAAGGAAACGCATGACCACAGAACTCACAAACAAAAGTTTTGAATATACAAACTTTCCTGTTTGTGAGACTTTTTTAAAATTTATTTTTATTTACTTTTTTTTTCCTTTTACATTATGCAAAAAACCCCATTTTGATATTAAACAAGTTTCCAAAATTATCCCCCCCTCCCCCGCTGCTCTGAACTTTTACAAAATTAGCTAAAATTGTCAAAATAAGATCATTCAGTCTGTGGCACTGGTCATGCACTCCAACTTCAGTTCCTTTCTTTAAATAACGTGTTTTCGTCTTTATTTTTTGCAAGCCTTGTAAGCACCAAACCAAAAAAAAATGAAAGAAAGAAAGAACAGCCTCAGGATGCTGAACTCCAACTCTCCTTGTGTGTGTGTGTTTTCTTCTTTTTTTTATATATATATATATATATATATATATATATATATTTTGGGCACAGTAAACAATGTGAGAATATCAAGTTCATACTTCATCGAGCACCGTGCACCGTGGAGGGGGCACGGCAGGGGAGACTCAGGTTCCCCCCGTTTATCACATTCAGTAACAGGCCAGCTGTTGCCCTCTTCAGAAGTGGTCAATGAGCACAGACACACAGTTTGCACCCACAAGGTAGTTTGGGTCTCCAGGGAGAGATTTGTTCTGCCAAGTTTTAGGATCACCTGCAGGAAATAGAAACATGATGTCAGCTGATGGCGAAGTCCTCCGCTCAGCTTTAAAATACAGAAAACAGAACGTGAAGACACTCAAAGCAAAACTGATTTTAAGGTGATTTAATAAAAACGTGCGAGGCCCGAGATTTCAAAAGATGATGCATAAATTAATTAATGAATTGTCTTTCATGAATGCTTAATTTGTCTAATGAATTTCAACTCAGTGTCAACACATGAATATAGGAGCAACCGGCAGGACTCCAGTTAAATGGACCCATGCGTTGATCAGCCTTGGTAAAAGTATTCAACATCAGCACTCAGTCAGTGTCTATGTGCTGCCTCGTGAACCAGAAGTCTTTACTGTATGTCACATTCAAATAAAAAAAAAATTTAATCATGACTGACATGATGCCTTCATCTCAGTCTGGAGCAGAAAACAAGTAGTTGTTTCAGGCTACAAGTTGAAATGTGTCCTTCAAGCACTCAAGTTGTTCTTTATTATCATTATTACTATTATTATTTTACATTAGAAGTGCTGCTGGGGCTTTTTACCTCTTAGACCGCTTTCTATTAATATGGAAAAAAATCTCAGAGGAATGTTTCCAGCATCTTATTGAATCTGACCCATGAAGAATTAAAGAACTGATATTTAGATTTTTTTTTTGTGGTTCAAAGAAACATGTTGCATAATTTTATTTTTCAAAATAGTTATTTGGTCATTTTTTAGCTTCTGTCCCTTGTATTGGACATCATGTCTTGTTTGACCACAGAATGATGTGATGTAAGGATAGTGTTTCCACTTTGGATCTGGTAAACACATATTTTTCCTCATGAGTATTGAAACAGTTAGATCAGGGAAACATGGCTGATTAGTAAAACGGTTCACTTTTCATAGTTGAAGTTTTTGGGGTTTGTTTTATTTATATTATATATATATATATATATATATATATATATATATATATATATATATATATATTTAAATAAAACCTGCACAGGACCCTTTAAGCTCCCAGGCCTTTGGTAGAGGGCCCGAGCTTGGAGGGCAAAAAGACCGCCCGTAAGGGCGAGATGGGATAATCTTTTTTTTTTACACTCCATTCTGTGAACCTAAAGCTGGGTCATTAGATCATGCCACTCATGACACTAACAATGATCACGGATGGTACGACAGAGGGCTAGGTGAGGCAGACAGGGTTTTACTCATACTTTGTGCTGTCAGGAGATGAGGTGGAGGGGGGCCAACTCATCCAAAAAAAATTTCAGTTTTAATGCTGCCTTCAGAGATGAACACCTCCTCTGGCTGTTGTGCTCTGACTTTGTTTTTTTGGTTTTGTTTTTCTAAAAACCTGGTTGCCTATTTTCTCTTTGATCTAATCAGAGGAACACCCGTTTGGTGGCTGTGGGCAGCGCTGTCATGTTTTCATGTTTTATGCCAAACAACAATTTCAACCCAATTTCAATATTGTTTAAGTCAACTTGATTAAAGACAGAAGTACAGTTTAATGCACTTTAAGCATGTATATTGTTAATTATATAAATCAACAGGATAAAGGAAGAAATCAAACTTAGCTGGTATGTTTGTGTGTGACAGAGAGAGAATTAAACTGAAAACATTCTTATTTCCCTTTCTAGATATTGTAATGCATAAAAACTTCAGCCCTACATTAAACAATACTTATTATTATGGACAGCAGGTACTGTCACACTGTCCCTGCTCAGGCTCCTCAAACGCTGATACGTCTTCCTCTGAGTTTTCACCTTCCTGCTCTAATGTCTGGCCTTCCTCCCCCTCATCTCCTGACAGTATGACTCCACCTCCACATTTGTGTTGGAAATCCTTTCTGCCTTACCCTTCCATCTGCTCCCTGAAGTATGGACAGAGGGTGAAAATGTCCGGTAGTGAGCCTTGCTGTCCTCTACAAAGGACACTGAATAAAAGCTTTGTTCTGGAAGGGGTAAAATTATTGCACATTTCTGAAATCCTACTTAAGACTCTCATATTGAAGAAACAATTTGAGTTTTGGTAATAGAACTGTAATCGTTATCACTCAACCTCCTTAGTGGCTATAAAACCCATGGGATTTAGGAGGATAGACTGAGCAACCAAACAATATTAAAACAATTTTTTCATAATTAATCTACTGTTCCTAAAGTCAACATTGAACATTTAATATTACATAGGAAAAGCTATGAGTTTTAAGGATGAATTTACTCAATATGCAGTAAATTCTAGCTTTTTATGTCTGTTTATGATTCCTACAATTAATTACAACTAATAGAAAGGCCAAAATAAAGAGATCATAATCAGCATGAAAAGAACACTGAGTAGCACATGCATGAAAAAGTGAGGGGAAAAAACGGAAAACAGATGGGAGTGTTAAACTGATTTAGAAAGCAATAAACTCTTTTTGCTGATCACCAGAGTCTGCCCACAGACCCCAACAGGACAGAGAGAGGACAGCGTACCCGACGAGGAGTCGGAGGATTTTAGAGCAAAGGACCAACCATCAGGGGTCATGGATGCACAGTGAGGTAAGCGCAGCTCCACCGGCTTCAGGAACTTGAGTCCATGCGGTCCACACATCACCAGTGGACTAAGCAGCGTTTCTCCTGCATGGATACACAACCGGAGTTAAACTCCACAAACCAAACACATGATTTAACAGAGTCTGTTGTCAGGCCATCGTAGTAAATGTGAGACAACAGTTAACCGTCTGGCCAGGTTACTTGAATAAATACACTAAATGTTAATTAAAATGCTCTTCATTTATCAGCTAGCATGGATGCAAATTTTGTTTAACAGCTGATTACTATCCGTGTAACCACTTCCTGTATCTTTTTAGTTACCTGTCCAGTTTAGGGTCTTTTTTCTGTAGTGGTTTCTATATCGGTTTTGTAACTCAAAGAACAATTCTACAATTTTCTAATAAAGGCAACACAAAAACTTTATTCTCATGTACCATCTTGTTGACATATCCAGGTTAGGAAGGATCTCTGCACAGCACTGAGGAACTGACCTTTCTCCTTGTCGAGGGGGGGCAGGATGCTGTTGTCCCGGCACACCTTGAAGTAAATCTCCTGCTCCACACTCTCCGGAATTGCACCCTGGGGGATGATGATGCTGACGCCTGTCTCAATAGAACTCAGGACCCCTCCGTTACAGTTGAAGATCCCACGAGCAGTGGCCACCACTGTGTGTCCTTCATCTTCGTCATCATCATCCAGCGCACTGGGGCTGAGGGACGGAAGCAAAGAGGAGAGCATCATCAGTCAAATCAGTTTAGGCAGAGAATAATCCACAGCAGAGGACACAAGAGCAAACCCCCCTGTTCACAACCAAGTTTCTCTTACATTCTCTCAGCAGCTCAGTAATTACTCTCTCATAAAACTCACTGCTGCTTGGGGTGAAAAAGTATCTTACCTTACAGGGATGGCCTTGGGAATGGCGTTGATGTTATTGTGCTGGTATTTGGGCCTGTTGTCCATAGTGCGTGTGAAGGTGTCCAGGCCGCTGTCATGATCAAGGGGCTGTGGCGACAGCTGAGGTTTCCCACTACTGTTGCTCACCACACTGGGCTTGCTGAGGAGGTCCGTCTTTACCTGCGTATCGTTGGGCAGCAGATTGTGGTTGAATTTGGGGCTCTCAAACTTGCGCTCAAAGGGCCGGGCTGCACTGGTGTAAGGCTTGGGAACGTAGCGGTTATAGCTAGTTGGCGCGGGAGTGCTCAGCGTCTTCGGGGCTGCTGCATCAGTGCCATTAACCGGGGATTTGTCGGGGATGCCCCTCGGGGGCAGGTAACCACCTGGTGTGGGTTCATCCCTGCTGGTTGGCCTAAGAGTTGCCAGCTCAGGTTTGGGATTGGGTGAAGTCACTGGTTCAGGTACAGCACTAGCTGCAAAGGATGCAATAAATTAAATAATTTAAATGCAATCTTGATATATATATATATATATATATATATCTTAAAAAGTTTAGGTACTACCAACAAACGAACAAAATCAAGACTTTTCTGCTATATTTACAGTACTGTGCAAACAAGACAACAAGACCTGCTGCAGATAGTTGGGCTCACACAGAGCGCTGGTCTGAACAACATACAGTCAGTCTGATTTAGGAGTGAAGAAGAAGCAGCTGAGGCAAAAACTACTTCAGAAAAATGAGTTCTCCAAGGTACTTGGAACAATTCACCTGCCAGATACCTTAAAAATCTGTGAGCAGATGCACCTCAGAGAACTGGTGATGTTAAATCAAAAATATTTATGCTTATTTATTTATTTATTTAAAGAAGCATGATCACTTAATGGAATTACTTATAAGGCCTATTACTTTTCCACAGTCCTATACAAAATTTGATACAAACAAACATACAATAACTAGCAGAAGGCACTATGTTTACTTTGCAATTCATGTGTGCTTTTTAAAAGCTGCTTACCCAAAGAAAAGGCTAGAAAAAATACTTTCTGGACAAAAACCTAGTTAAGTAAATTGGGTTTCTTTAGCCCTACTTCCACTGCTACACATAAAACCAGCACTAGTTTGGAAACCAAGTTCTAATCTAAGAAATCCAATTAGGTAAAATAAACAAACACACACACAAAGAATGAGTGAGGATGCAATGGCAGAAACAATCTATATGTGTATAAATAAAATTTAAAAAAATGTTGCCAAAGAGAGGGGGAAAAAAAGAGTTATTGGATAAAGCAGCCTGTGACCTGAGTGCACGAATTCATGTCAATGTCAGAAATATATTTCTATTTCTATCTTCCTGGCATATTCATGTGCACTAATAACATACACAATAAAGTTAGAAAGCTTACCATCACCAGGGCTGAGTTTGGGCAGTGTGATGGGTGGAATGGCAGAGGCTGGGGGTCCATACTGTGAAGAGGGACTGATTTGGGGCAGAGTTTCATATCTTTTCTCCACTGGACTCACCTTCTCCACAGACTCAACTCTGCAGTTAGATGGCACAAACAATTAGGATTCAAAAGCTGTGATGAGTTAAGAATTCAGAAATGCTGTACAACAGCCAAGACTTTTGGCAGGAGCTGAGTTGTTATACCTGTTGTATGGGTAGGACAGCTGAGGTGGTTTGGGCAGATCATGGAAGCGGTTGATGCCAGGAGTGGGCTGGCCCATGGCCTTGCTGTCAAAGCTACGGCGATCAAAGTAGGACAACTGCTTTCTGTAGTATTCCTCGTCCTCGTCTGGGTCGTAGTGGTTGGAACGCACTACATCATCTGGAGGTTTAGTGTGGGGCTTCTGTGGTTCAGGAGCCCTGCAGAAAAAGCCAAAGAGAACATGTAAAGCACCAGTATGATTGCCCTAAAGCCTGCTGGACAAAGTTTTAATTAAAACATGAATCAACCCTGCACTAATTTGAAGCCGAGTCTATGGCATGTATTGATAAAATATGTTTGAAATCATTATGAGTCTCTTCAGTTGGGCAGATCAAGTAGGCACCGACACTGATGTTACACACTGCAGGGCTTGCTGCCTCCACTAGGTGGAGCTCAAACAACAACAAATAAATTTGAAGATGCCTTTTCAAGGATCTGATGAGTTGCCCTTCATTCACCTACTCTGTAGCCTGGGGTTTTGAAATGAGGGTTACATACCTATAGGTGGACTTCTCCTGTTCCAGGTTGCTGAGTGAATTGGCTTTGAGGACTGGTCCAGGTGCACTCACAGGTTTAGGGATATCTGCAGGCTGAAAAACAAACACCGGCCTCCGTTTTAGTGATTCCGATTGTGCACACATATCTAGTACTTTGCCTGCATGATGTTCAATTTTTCAGGCAAAAAGATTTAAAAAAATTAAACATTTTACAAAAACAAGCTTGTGTTTTTTCAAGATAACCATATTGCCATATAGTTGGACTCCATTTACACTCTACTGTTGTTCATATTTTGATCATGTTCCTAGTTAATTTTAGTTCAACTTTTAGTCAAGATTATAGCTATTTGCATTTAAACCAGTATTCTAACGAGTTTATTGTTAGCAATACAAATACAAATATTTAAAATGTGTTGAAGTTAATTCAAAGTTTATGAGGCTTTAATGTCAACTACCCATTGGAGCAGAATACACTTGATGTAACTCAGATGGGATAAACGTACCCTGAGCACTGATGAATCTCCTCCCTCTTTAGCCCTGTCCATAGAAACAGACCGTTTATTCTCAAACATCTTGACTCTGTTGAGCACTGACTGTGGTTTCATGGCTGGGTCCTCATCCACGTCTTCCTGGGGTGGAGGAGGAGGAAGAGGTTTGGACCCCGGGGTGATTGCTGGATCACCTGGAGAGGGCAGGGTCTCAGGTTTGGGCAGGGGGATGGTGGGTTCAGAGTTTCTCATAGGCTCATGCATCCCTGGCTTATAACCCCGGTTTGGAGGCCCAGGCATGTAGGTAGGCCTGAGACCAGAGTCACCATAATACTGCTTTGAAGGCTCTGGTGACCGAGGGGAGTTAATGGGGAAGCTGTGAGACTCTGTCTCATAAGGGGAACGTGCATCGTAGCCTGCTGGAGGTGGTGGAGGGGGTTCATCATAACGAATCGGTCCAGATTTACTGTGGCGTGGTCTGCCATCATAGCCCACTGGTGGAGCCTCATCGTAGCGTGGCTGAGGAGGGCTGTAGTCCCTTCCTGACCCATCCTCATAGGGGGACCGGGGATTGTAGCCCATGGGTTGCTGGTGGCCCGGTTGGTACCCTGCGGGCTGGGAGGACGAGGTCTGCTGGTCATAGGGGGGCCACTGTTCGTTGTAATGAGGCACACGGTTGTCGTAGTGCAGGTGAGAATCAGTGTTGTGAGGCTTTGGTTCCGTGTAGCCGCCTCCATCATATCCGTAAGGCGGGTGGTCGTATTCACGGTATGGCTGTTTGTCCTGGTACGGCGGCTGGTGACTGTAGCTCATAGACGGCTTCAGGCCATGGTTGATTCGCACAGGGTCCTCCATATTGTACAGATCTTTCTTGTACATCTGTGAAGAAAAAGATCAAAATGAATGCGACCATCCCATTATCGTTATTGTAACCTTTTAACAAACCAGTGTTGAGAGGCAGAAAGTAGCCAGTATTTCCCCAAAATCAGATTAAGATTAAATTCATTAAACAGAAATAAACTGAAACCTTGAGGAGCTTAACACTTATAACATTAACCAAAGAAAATCCCTAAACCAATCAATTAAACCAAGATCAATTCAAAGTGCAATTACTCAGGCAAACCTTTTCCCATTATTAAAAAAGAAAAAAAACTGTTCTGAATGCCTGTTTGACAAGATGCCTTTCAAGAATGGTGGTAATTCCTATAAACACAAGTGGATTTTATGTGTTAAAAGTTTCATAAATATTGTAATAACAAGTAATTTGCACATTTCTGAAAGGCCTCATTTCAAACAAATGATGTGTAGCCTGTAGACAGCAAATCTAGTTACAGAACTTCCTATGGAAGGTTGATTTGTTGGCATATACAGAGGGCATAACTACTCAAGAGAGACATAATGCAGTGTACTGATGCAAGTTTGTTTTTCCATAGGGAGAATTGCTCACTCAATTTATTACCAAGAGTACTGTCTGCAGGTTAGCTTTCATCATGCAAAAACATTCAGTTTGCATATAATGCAATGTCAAACTACTGGCACTACAACAGACGACACATCTACTCACTACAATGCTACTGTAAAGTGACACTATTTTTCATCTACAGAAGAAAAGTTAAAGCTGAAAGGAACCCAAAAACATTAGGAGCCATGCAAAGGAAGTAAGGCAACAGTTAGGGCTGGTTGTGGATGTCTTCACCCTGGTCAAAGACTCAGATGTACCAGTCCTTCTGGTCTCCCAGCCCACTGTGGTGCATGTGGACTAGTCTGTCACACATTTTCTCTGGGAGCCAGAGGCACACAGTGGGCTCAGTGAGTCACACAGTGTGGGCGTGTCATGCAGAGAGCGAGTGGAAAGCATGTGTGAGAAGACAGGCAGTTAAAACAGCAGGCTGGGGCCCAGGCCCGGTCCGAGTGGCTGGTGAAACAGCGGGTACCTTTGGTTCTGGACCAGGCAGTCCAGACGGGTGGGGTTCATGTGGTGGTGGTGGGGGCTGAATAAGCTCAGGGGCAGGGCTGGGGCTGCTAAGTGAGTCAGCCTGAGGAGCTGCGGCTGCAGCAGGCGGCTC
>JAMQGT020009383.1:0-5000 GCA_024447675.2 Pterophyllum scalare | reverse complement strand
GCGACTGGATCTAACTTTTTTTGGTAGTTGGGCTTTTAAAAAAGGGCAAAAACAACTGTTTCAAACAAGAATTCATGAATTTATGTCAATTTCCTGTGGCAAATGACAGTGCGCACCATTTCTGAAAATCCCAACCGATTTACAAATTATTTCTCTTACACATACACACCAACTTTGAATTTACTGGCTGACTGATTCATATCTGACCTGGGAGAGGTGGGAGCTGTTTCTCCTCTCTGCCTCCTGACTCTTTCGGTTTGGGCAGAGGAACCTCCTCCGCTAGCTTCGCTGGTGTCGAAGCTGCCTTTGAGGTCCGATCGTCGTCACGACTTCTGTGACTGCAGACACAAAAAAGATGTTTCTGTATAACTTTTCTTTAGAAAAGGCATGAGATCATGAATAATCCATTCTGCAGATGTAGTGCTCAAAGGCAACATGAAATTTTCTCCTAAACAGACATGCATTTGCTGAGAATAGTCTATGCCTGCATCTTAGTCTTGAAGGTCATCACTTTGTCCTTCCGGTCTTCTGTGCTCTATTTTTAGAGCAGCTTATCTAAGGTGTCACAGTGAGTTCTGTTCTCCAGGTGAATTTCACTGTGAGGCTCTGACTACTTTGACTGCCTTAAAAAAAAAAGAATTGCTGCATAAACTGATAGTGACTCTGACTAATAACAAGCCAGATAATTTAAAATGATGCCCACATTTCCCCGTGCTTTGGCAAAAACAGAAATTTCCGACAGGTTTCTTAAAAGGAGGAGGAGGAGGGATAAAGACAGTCTGCCCAGTGGCACAGATTTGTGGCTCTCCCATGGCTCTCACATGGCTAACTTTTTTGGAAAAGTACTGCTTTGTTCACAGACTGTGTGACAAAGTAACCACAAAAGGATCTTGCTTGAACTGGCTGCGCAGGAACAAATGTCTTTTCAACCAAGTCTGCATTTAGCTACCAGCTTCATGAGCTGAGAGAAAGTCTTACAGGTCACTGATCAGGTTAAACAAACAAATCAAATAGTCGCAACTTCTTTCTGTTAATTGAAATGTAGGTGGACTACCTGTGTCACAGCACAGGAACTTATGACACAGTTTTGCTTTTTGTCTTAAATATTACAAGAAAGGATCAGCCTGACAGCAGATAAACATGAGACCTGTTGGCCTACAGAGCTCCGCTGTCACGCTTTACCTGTACAATATGTGATATATTAGAGCAGAAAGTAATTTGGCTGTAGGTCAACCATCACTGAGTTGACACTTACTTTTTCCATTTATTACAAATGTGACAAATGTGTAAAAAATAAAAAGACAAAAATTGAAAATCTGTCTGGTACATTCTTCAGATCTTTGCCCAACAAATACTCATCCTAAGAAGCTAAAAAAATAAATAAAGGGAGAGAGTTAAAACTGGCACCTGGTGCTGGCCTTTGTTACTGTACAGCAATCACGCTTTCTTTTGTGTCCACCAAAACATTCAAGAAGCACAGATCCAGTGACACGCTCACAGGACTCTGCCACCTCAAGAAGAGACGCCACTGAATAATTGATGCCCGATATCAGCAGCAACATCCATCAGGTAATAATTTGCTGTTACACAAAAGGCTGATCGTCAACACACAAATTCATCACTTCTTTCAGAGCGAGGGTAGTCGTTTGTCAAAGTCCCAACAACTCTACTGAACTAAATTAAATCTACTGAGTATTTACTACATAAACTATTAGCATGTATTGAGAGAGGGGAATGGTGCCAAACTTACGGTATTCTCCAGCTGCTCAAGGATAACAGCAATAAAAAGGGCAGAAAAATCCCATTCAGTGACAGCTTTCAAATATGGCATGACGTTTAAGAGTTAAGAGCAGTGGACTTCTACACTAAGCAGAGTAGAGTACTGATCTGCTTTCAACCCTAATTTTGACAAAGACTGGCTCTTTTGCAGCTTAACAGCTGACTTTTATTTTTTATCAGGTCAGTGAGCAGAGTGAAAGGGAAACAAGTGTGGTGCTCTACTGAGTTTAAATGAAGAATTAATGAGCTACTTTCAAACAAGGTTAAAGTCAAAGAAGTGTTGAATGGGGTAATGGTTGCTGTTAACACAAACATAAAATCGGAAGCCTTTCAACAAGAAAAAAAGAAAGGAGGAAGGAAAAACAAGCCAGTTTTAACACACGGAAGCAAATATACTATCAGTTATGGTTATTTAAAAGATGTTAAAGTGTATGTGGTTGGCTCTAACTTCTTATTTTAATTTTACTCATATTCTGTTATTGTCATTATTAATCAATAGCTGTGGTGCTGCAGTCCCAATATCAGAGAAAATGATTATTTGGAGCTAGGAGTCATGCAAAGCTCCTCTAGTACACTGAGCAGAATAAGTCCCCTTTATTAAAATAAAAACAAACACTTCTTCAGTTTCAACCATGTGACTGCACGAGTAATCTGTCAATTTCACAATCTTTAAATCTTGGGGGGGTCAAAGTGCACTCGCTGTTGTTGTTCTTAAACTGAACTGTGTTGCATCAACCACAGAGAAAGTTGTGTAGAGAAGAGAAGGTGAGTGTTGTTATATGAAAATTACAGATTTTTATAGTACATCTATGCCACTAATTCATTTATTGCCCGAAAGCTGGAAAGCTTGTTACCTGCCATTGCTGATTTGTGGGGGCGAGTGTCTGGAGTGGTCTGAGGGTTCAGATCGTCTGTCTGGAGAGCGGGAGCGGCTGCTACGATGTCTGTCATGTGATCGATTGGAATGGTCGGATGCCAGAGAATGGATATCTGAAATGTCTGGTGGGATGAAAAGCCACTATTCAACAGTCGCAGGCTGAAAAACACACTGACAACTCTGATTTTTTATTATGCACCCATTTCAGCTGAATGCACAAAACTCTCACCGTCTCTGTCAGAAGCGTTGGCTGAAGGAATACTATCATCGAGGTCGGGGATGTTCAGCAGGGTTGCTCTCTCGTCCCTCTGAACAACCATTTTTAGCTTGCCCTTTGACCTTTCTATCAGCTTCTTGGCATCAATCAAAGAGAGGTTCTCTGTCACAGTGCCATTAATCTGAAAGAATCAGCAAAACAAGGTATCAGCCATGACATGAAATAAACATTCCCACACAGCCACAGAATTTGAATTAAAAGAGAAATAATATAAAATGGTGACATGTTTGGGGATACAAATACATTATTTTAATGGTACGAGATCAAATGGAAGTTAACCACAAACCCACTTATGGGTAGAAATGGGTTTTGAAGGCTATGAGAGGGAGTCTAACAAAAAAAAAAAAAAGAAAAGAAAGAAAGAAAAGAGAAAAAAAAAATTACATGCAGCCACATCTTATTATGGGCTGCATTAAGTGGCACATCACTGTTCCTCCAAATAAACAATGTGTGCATGCACTGAAAAAAAGGACCAAGACAGTATACAGTGGGTATGGAAAATATTCAGACCCCTTTAAATTTTTCACTCTTTGTTTCATTGCAGCCATTTGCTAAAATCAAAAAAGGTCATTTTATTTCTCATTAATGTACACTCAGCACCCCATCTTGACAGAAAAAACAGAACTGTAGAAATTTTTGCAAATTTATTAAAAAAGAAAAACTGAAATATCACATGGTCATAAGTATTCAGACCCTTTGCTGTGACACTCATATTTAACTCCCATGCTGTCCATTTCTTCTGATCCTCCTTGAGATGGTTCTACTCCTTCATTGGAGTCCAGCTGTGTTTAATTAAACTGATTGGACTTGATTAGGAAAGGCACACACCTGTCTATATACGACCTCACAGCTCACAGTGCATGTCAGAGCAAATGAGAATCATGAGGTCGAAGGAACTGCCCAAGGAGCTCAGAGACAGAATTGTGGCAAGGCCCGGATCTGTCCAAGGTTACAAAAGAATTTTTGCAGCACTCAAGGTTCCTAAGAGCACAGTGGCCTCCATAATCCTTAAATGGAAGAAGTTTGGGATGACCAGAACTCTTCCTAGACCTGGCCGTCCAGCTAAACTGAGAAATCGTGGGAGAAGAGCCTTAGTGAGAGAGGTAAAGAAGAACCCAAAGATCACTGTGGCTGAGCTCCAGAGATGCAGTAGGGAGATGGGAGAAAGCTCCACAAAGTCAACTACAGTCACTGCAGCCCTCCACCTGTGGGGGCTTTATGGCAGAGTGGCCCGATGGAAGCCTCTCCTCAGTGCAAGACGTATGAAAGCCCACATAGAGTTTGCCAAAAACACATGAAGGACTCCCAGACTATGAGAAATAAACTTCTCTGGTCTGATGAGATGAGGATTGAACTTTTTGGCATTAATTCTAAGCGGTATGTGTGGAGAAAACCAGGCACTGCTCATCACCTGCCCAATACAATCCCAACAGTGAAACATGGTGGTGGCAGCATCATGCTACGGGGGTGTTTTTCAGCTGCAGGGACAGGACGACTGGTTGCAATTGAAGGAAAGATGAATGCAGCCAAGTACAGAGATATCCTGGAAGAAAACCTCTTCCAGAGTGCTCAGGACCTCAGACTGGGCCGAAGGTTCACCTTCCAACAAGACAATGACCCTAAGCACACAGCTAAAATAACAAAGGAGTGGCTTCAGAACAACTCTGTGACCATTCTTGACTGGCCCAGCCAGAGCCCTGACCTAAACCCAATTGAGCATCTCTGCAGAGACCTGAAAATGGCTGTCCACCAACGTTCACCATCCAACCTGACGGAACTGGAGAGGATCTGCAAGGAAGAATGGCAGAGGATCCCCAAATCCAGGTGTGAGAAAACTTGTTGCATCATTCCCAAGAAGACTCATGGTTGTACTAGCTCAAAAGGGTGCTTCTACTCAATACTGAGCAAAGGGTCTGAATACTTATGACCATGTGATATTTCAGGGTTTTTCTTTTTTAATAAATTTGCAAAAATTTCTACATTTCTGTTTTCTTTTCTGTCAAGATGGGGTGCCGAGTGTACATTAATGAGAAATAAAATGAACTTTTTTGATTTTAGCAAATGGCT
>JAMQGT020009382.1:0-47542 GCA_024447675.2 Pterophyllum scalare | reverse complement strand
ATTCTAATAAGTAACAGATTTTAAGAACATTGTGGCTTTAATGTGCAACTGAATAAATAAAACCATATCATGATAATAGCTGATTAAACTGATTCAGTGTTTTTTTGTTTGCAATGTTGATGGACAAGATAACAGGATGTTAGAAGTCACACAGGTGTCTCAGTGGACTATGATGTTTGCAGACAACATTGTGATCGGTAAAGAGAGCAGGGAGCAGATGGAAGAGAATCTGGAGAGGTGGAGGCATTCACTGGAGAGAAGAGGAAAAGAAGTCGGTAGAAGCAAGACAGAATACGTGTGTGTGAATGAGAGGGAGACAGGTGTAACAGTGAAGATGCAAGGAGCAGTGAAGGTAGATGAGTTTAAACACCTTGGGTCAACCATTCAAAGCAATGGACAGTGCACAAGAGAGGTGAAGAAGAGAGTCCAAGCAGGGTGGAGTGGGTGGAGATGAGTGTGTGAAAGAGTGAAAGGGAAGGTTTACAAGGTCATACCTGCTATGATGTATGATTTAGAGATGGTGGCACAGACAAAAAAACAAACAAGCAAGCAAAAAACATAAATGGAGGCGGACCTCAAGATGCAAAGATTTTCACAGGGAGTGGTCAGGAGGGACAAGATAAGAAATAAGTACATCAGAGGGACATCAGAGGTGGAGCGTTCTGGAGAAAAAGTTAGAGAGGCAACTTTGAGATGGTTTGGACATGTGCAGAGGTGGAATAGACGATATTGAAGGATGCTGGATATGGAGCTTCCAGGAAGGAAGAAAAGAGGAAGACCACAGAGAAGATTCATGGATGTAGTGAAGGAGGACATGCAGAGGGTTGGTGTGACCAAAGAGGATTCTAGGGATGGGGTGAAATGGAGGTCAGCTGATATGCCGACCCGTGAAGGGAGCAGCTGAAACAAGAAGACAAGTGTGTTTTTGTTGTTTTTCATTTGATACATTTATCTATAATAAATATCTATAATAAAAACTTGTGTTGTATTTTCCTGTGGAGGGAGCAGATTGGACTGGGATATTAATATTTCATATTCTACATGTTAGGCTTGAAATAATACAGAGCACCAAGTATGTACTGTAACAACACAACATACTTATCACATCACTTACCAGTGTCTGTCTCCTCTATTTCCATGTTGCTGCATGCCAGAAATAAGACAGAAGGAATCGTGACAAAGTGAATCAGCGGTAAAGGTTAGGATAAGAGAAGAAAAGGTGCTAGGTGCTGTTCTGGTAAAGGGAACCAGGAGTGCGCATGCGCAGTGTGCTGCCCCATTTTCACCATGCAGTTAGTAAAGTAACACACAAAGGAACCTATATTAAAATAAAAAAGAACCCACCACATTTCAGTGGGGAAGAGCACGTCAGTACTAAGCCGGCTGTTGCACAGGGTCGCTGTTCATTTATGAAATTTCAAATACTTTAAATTAATCATTACTAAACCAGTCTGAACTGAAGCTCAAGTCAATAGTTGCGAGCACTTCTGACCCTTCTAAAAGTAGATTTTTTTAAATGAGGTCTAAATAATGAGTTGTGTGGCTACTGTTAATTAAAATAATTCTACTGAAGTTCCTTTAGCAGAATCAGTTGCAGCTCAACTCACAAAACTATAAAGAATTACCAGTGACCCCTAGAGGTCACGGTGTTGCTTACACCAAAGTAGATGAAGGTGATTTAAAATGAATCACCAACCCACGGACCAATAAACTGACCCCAATGCTATATTTAAAACTGCACGTGCTTTTAAAAGAGGTTAAAGCTGAAGAGAAATATCAGGAACCTCGAGAGGAATTGCTGACGGAAATTTAGTGCACTGGATACAGAAAGGTCTAGAGAGCGACCCAAACCCAGACCAAACAACTAATCCCTGGTACAAACACCTAATGTCTAAATGTATTAAAACACACACACACAAATGCACTTTCTCTGTTTAATTTAGCATGAAATATAACATTTCTTCATCTTTTGCCAGTAAAACATAGAGAACCAAAGGGCAAGAGAGCAGATTAATGGCAGAGACTTTTTAAAAAGCTATCCTCGCACATACAAAGAGCCACAAATAAAACCCTCCTCGGCGTATCTAAAGGCATTCCCCAAGTCACATACAACATTAAATAGGTGTGACAGCCATGACAACTCAACGTCACCCAGATTCTTTCAGAGTTTCACAACACATCTTATTCACCACTGCTGTACCACAACTACAGTGCTTGACATCCTTGCTGACCCCTGCAGAGCACGTTCACTCCAACACTCCAAACTCCTTTAGCGCGTCTCCCAGGATGTCAGATTTAGTAGACGTTTATCTAGCGTTTCACCTTCCCCCCCATTTGACAACTGTCCACATCCCTGCTGAGAGGTGTCTGAGTGATGACCTGCTTTCCTTTTCTGTTCTCCATGCATATCCAACCAGCTTAAACACAGACATGTGTATAGAATCCCTTCACATCATTTACTCATTTGTTCTTCCTCAAAACTTTTCAACACAGCTAACACATCTGCTAGCCACAGGGAGCACACCTTAGTGAATGCCATCTCTTTAATGTGTGCAACACCATCTCTCTGTAGCTCTTCTCTCTTTATAGACAAATTTTATAGCGCTGAAGGATATATACACAGTCACAAACACTGAGAGCTGGTTACACAAAGGAATTAAAAGCCATGCAGACAATCACGCACTCACCTGACTGGCCTACATTACACTGTTCTGGATAAAAGGGCGAATATTGAGAGTTTTAAGTTTAGTTAAGTGTGAGCTGAGAGTTGCCAGAGTGATCAAGTGCATTAAGTTGTAAGAGTTGAAGTATATTATGTTTTTATTATACATATATTTATATATTATTTAATAGTTAGCCATAATAAATACAAATAAAAACAGTGTGTCTATTGTTGCATCGATGTGTGACATTTTCGCCAAGTCTCACATTTCACCCATGAGACTCACATTTCTGTCTCTCTGCAGGTATCCCACACCTGTGAAATGCCCATTTTACAAGCTGCCACACTTCCTGATATAACTTCTTTCAGAAAGTGTTGTATTGTAATCCTAGTGTTGTGTTAAGTAGTTGTGTGCTCTGGCTCAGTTGTGTCACAGTAATCTTGCAAGAATTCAAAGGTGACTCACTCGTTACACATGATCTTTTACGCTTCATGTGGTGGCTTTGTTTAAGGGTGTATGTTGTACAAATAAATATATTGTATACTTAAGACATCCTAAGAATTCACATTCAGTCAAATCACCCTTACCAAAAAAAAAGGTTGGACAATGTGTAAAAAGTTAAATAAAAACAGGATGCATGGATTTTAAAACCAATTAAAAATGAAATAATAATAATAAAAAAAAACTCATTCTGGGCTCAGCGGATGAGCCGGCAACCACATATGCCCCAGGTGTGCAGACGGCACAGGTTCACGTCCTGACCTGTCGCCATTTACTGCATGTCTTCCCCCATCTCTCTCTCCCACTTTCCTGTCTCTCTACACTGTCAAAAACTGTCAAATGAAGTCACAAAAGGCCCAAAAAAACAAAACAAACAAAAAAAAAAACCTCATTCTGAATGTGATGCTAGCAATATTTCAAAGAAGCTGGGCGAGGGGCGACAAAAGGCTGGAAAGTTTTTTTTACTGTATGGGTGTAGACGGCTGAGGTAAAGGGCACCTCAATAATACTGCACAGCATGTAAATGTTTGTAGAGCAACACTGCTGCAGATTTCTGGTCATTCTTCCTGTGCAAGGCTTCTTATTCTGTGAGATCTGTGGGCCTTTGGTTCTTTCATGTGCTATTCTTTTAACGTCTGTTTTCAGTCAGGTCAGGGGTCTGTGAAGACAGTGCCAAAAACCTTCTCTCTTTTGTTGCATTTTGGGGCAGTCCAGTGTGGATTTTTCAGATGCGTTTTAGGATCAACACCATGTGGTGGAAGCCATGCTCTTTCTTATCTTCAGTTTCTTCTTTGCAGTCAGGGTGTTGTATACAACTGAAATGTGTCCCTAGTGGGTGCAGAGTCCACAGACTCTTCCAGAAATACTTTTGCACTTCTAAAGCTGTGAATTTTGCACATGATCTTTTGGAGATCAGGTAATCCCACTTAAATATTCACTATAGGAAATTTTGGTCATGCCTACCCAAACTATTGCATACTATTTTGAAAATATCTTAAGATGACTGCTTTCACACAAATATTTTCAATATCAGGTTATTTCACTAACTTCAATGCCATCTTTTAAATCAAGGTACCTTGAAAAATCACATGTATCACATTTTCCTGCTTATCTCAAGTTTCTGTGAATGTCAGTATTTGTTTTATAAATGCATCAAAAGATACCTCATCCAAAGAATCTCAGAGGTCTTAGAGGTGACCACCATCCTCAGTGTGACTCATGATCTGTTCAAAAAGTAAGCTTCATAGGAATTGTGTTCAATATATTTTGTTCTTAAGGAAACCTTTAAATATAAGTGTGCACAAAAAATAATAATAATCTGATTTCATTAATGCTCTGCAGGCCTTGAGCTCACCTTGAGAAAGCATCTTCAACACCATCTTCCACATCCTGTTGAGACACAACAATAGGATTCAAATACCCTTCTATTCTTTCAAACGTTTGCGCGTCTGCATTGGGTCAGCTGCGTGTCTGTTTATTCAAACGGCACACAGATGAACCACTACTGAGGAATCAGTCTGTGAAAATAGATTTTCATAATTTAGTCACAAATGCACCGCAGTTAACAGTCACAGTAATAGATACAGTGCAAGATGATAAACATTTTTCTGTTTGAGGTACACTGGAAAAGTATCCCACTTAATAAGTGTGGATAGATGATAAAACTGCATAACTGTAATAATAAAATCAACTTGAACTAGCTGATGAGGTCTCGCTCAGTTAAAGCATAATTTCTCCCAATAAGAACAAAGGCCTATCAGCGAAAGTACGTAACATTGTGGCAGTTCACTGTATGAGATCAGTGTGTACGGGAGATAGTCTAATGGATATGGTGTCACCTAGTGCTGAAAATCTGTAACTGAACACCAGGATGTTGCTGAAATGCCTTTGCAACAATAAATCTATAAAATTAGCTCACATTATGTTATACATTTCATATATTTATTATGTTTCATATAGGAAGGAAACATCTGCAGGATAGCCCGTGTTTTCTGACAGGACAGGTGGAAAGGTATAAGATCAAAATGTTTGACTTTGCTCAGATTGGGTTATCTCAGACCGATATCAAGCAGGATGTGACCAATCATCACACTCTTGCTTTATCAGTGTAATTAAAGTTTGTTTTGGAGTTTTTTCCATTTAAGTTTAGCTACAGTGACTCAATTTTTAGTCCTCGTGTAAAGAATAGGTATATGGATATGCTGATTATATTGATTGTTCTAGTTTGTTTAGTTCAACAGTTTAAAGTGAAGCTAACTTAATAGAAAGACAACATCAAAGTATGTTGAAATTTTAAGATACACTATATTGCCAAAAGTATTCACTAACCCATCCAAATAATTAAATAAAGGTGTTCCAGTCACTTCCATGGCCACATGTGTATAAACCAAGCACCTATGCATGCAGACTACTTCTACAAACATAAAGAATGGGTTGCTCTGAGGAGCTCAGTGAACTCAAGTGTGGTACCGTGATAGGATGATACCTGTGCAACAAGTCCAGTCATGAAATTTCCTCACTACTAAATATTCCAGTCAACTGTTAGTTGACAGTTCCCAATCGCTTGCACGTCAGCATAGTTCCAGGGAAAGGAATTCTTAATGCTTCAGCATATCAAGACATTTTGGACAATTTCATGCTCCCAACTTTGTGGGAACAGTTTGGGGATGGCCCCTTCCTGTTCCAACACGACTGCGGACCAGTGCACAAAGCGAGGTCCATAAAGACATGGATGAGCGAGGTCGGTGTGGAAGAACTTGACTGGCCTGCACAGAGTCCTGACCTTAACCAGATAGAACACCTTTGAGATGAATTAGAGAGGAGACCGCGAGCCGGGTCTTCTCATCCAACATCAGTGTCTGACCTCACAAATGTGCTTCTGGAAGAATGGTCAAAAATTCCCAGAAACACACTCTTAAACCTTGTGGAAAGCCTTCCCAGAACAGTTGAAGCTGTTATAGTTGCAAAGGGTTTATTAAACCCTTTGGATTAAGAATGGGATGTCACTCAAGTTCATATGCGTGTGAAGGTAGACAACTAATACTTTTGGCAATATAGTGGATATACATAAAATATACATGGTTTAAAAACTACAGTCAAACATATTAGGTCTTCAGATTTAATTTAATTTAATTTGATTGTGGAAGAAAGGCTATTCCAAAGCTTTGGCACAGCAAACTACAAAAGCACAATCTCACTAATCACTATCCTAGATCATCAAACAGTTAAAAGCAGCTGTTCTGAGGACATAAGAGATGTAGTAGTGTTGTAGGGGCAAAATGCGCAGTACCCTGGTGCCGAATCAGGCATGGATTTATAGGCAAAATGATCAAACATTAATTCTATATTTGACAGGTAGCCAGAGCACAGACGCTAGTACTGAAGTAATGCTTTAAAGTTGACCTACCCAAGAGTCATGTTTGATTGGTCGCCTTCGAGTAGGGTTACTGCGGGGTGAGGGTGAGCTGAGTGAAGCAGAAAAGAGGGGCCTCCGGAGCTTCTCTTCCATCCCAGTGGGCTTATGTGCCTCTGGATCTGTGAGAGATGACAGGTGCTGATGAGAGGCTGACAAGCAATAAAGGAAAAGAGCAGAAAGAAAGAAACAGAGGACAGAGTAGAGACAGATGAGAGGACAGATGCATCCGGATGCAGAGCGGAAGACAGAGGAAGGGAGACTTGTCAGATTTCAAAGGGGTGAAACAACATCTCCAGCCCGTGGCGCTCAAAAACTTCTCTATAACCTGCAGAATTTAAATCATCTCTGTAAAACTTTAATGCATCTTTCTGTGTAGTTATTCCAGAGGTCCTCAAGGCTTTCACATCAGACATCTCTATGTCCTCAGGCCACTACCACTGGGAGCAGAGCAAATTTTAATTGAAAGGTCTGGAAAACCAGGCCTCAACTAACAATGGATGATTAAGTCTCATTTGGTAAGTCTGCTGACCCTCTGAGGTGAGGAAAACATTTTGACCTATAAAGAGTAACTTATAAATGTCACAGTCATTAGAATGCACTTAAAATTCACTGTTTCCCTGAAGGCCTAATGAGCAGTACATAAACAGGTGATTTGTCCTCAGTGTGTATCAGAAGTGACTGATGTCAGATACATTTGTGAGTGAGCAGTTCCAACCAGAAAAATTAAAAGTCTCATTGTAATAGACATGCTATAACTGAAAACGTCATTTAAAGTCATTATAGGACTGACTACGGTGGCATGTACTTTATCATGCTGAGTGGAAACTGTTGGGTTTGTAAGGATGAAACAAATCTGCATCTCTTCATCAACTCAGTTCCATAACTGCAGTACTGTTATCATTTTCACAGCTTTAATCAGATCGCTGTCTGCAGGCTTCTTTCTCTATACTCATTTTAAGTGTGGATCTTAAATGATTTCACAAAGAACAAAACTGAAAAAAGTTAAAGAGAAAACACACTCTTTGGCTTTCGTGCTGAGAGTTAGATGAAATTTCATGTCTTGCCCCTTTCATGTCTTGACAGTAAATACTGTGTGAATCAAAAGCCAGCTGCCAGTGAGCTGAGCATAAATAGTGGAAACCGCAAGAAACTGTGAGCCGTGGCACATGATGAATTCTAATTTTTTGACACGAAGGCCCCAAACAGCTTGAGCAGCTGAAATCCTAGTTCAAAACTTTCAGCAGTTTGTGTCACCAGTTCCCAAAAACTGACAGAGTGGTTTAATAAGAAAACAAAGTGGTAAACATGACACTTTAATCTTCTGAAATATGTTGCCTGCCTCAAAATCAAGATAATACATATTTTAAAAATAACATTTAATAAGTTCTATTTGTGCCATTATCAATAAAATGTAGATTTGCCAATCATTTAAACCTGATATTTAAAACTGGATTTGGAAACAGGATTGTCTAATCGGGCCACGTGATATCTTAAAGACCTCACAATAACTTATTATCCTAACGGAGCACTGCCCCTTCCTAATCCTGGTTTTGCAGGAGGTTTCTTCCTGTTAAAAAGGGAGTTTTTTCCTTCCCACAGTCACCAAATGCTTGTTTGATTATTGGAGTTTCTAATACTGTAGGGTCTCTACATTACATTACAAAGCTCCTTAAAGTGAGTGTTATTGAAACTGAATTGAATTAAACTGACTCTGAATGCTACAGTTTTATGGCTATATATCAGACTTGTAAATAAGCGTATATAACAATAACAATCACTTAATTTAGAATGGTGCTATTTCTAAAGTTGAGAGTTCATGTTATATCATATTAAATACTTCATAATTAAGATTCTGCTGTGTTCCGTTTAGTGATGCAACCTTATACCTTTCACTAATATAATCACATCCTATTTGACATGCAGACTCACAATATGGATGAGGACACAGTAAAATGAAGTTACCCGCTGGAACACATTGAGTGTCTGCTGCCTCTGTCTGTCCATTGCTTGTTGCACAGGAACAGCAGGTCCTGGCCTTCTTGCTTTTGTCTGTGAACCAAGAAAACAGTTTTAAAACCAATCCCTTGGAAAATAACAGGCTCCGTCAATATTTGGTTGTTTTTCCATTTATGGACAGGCAATTTAAAGTCCTCAAAATGATGCAAAAAGAGTGGTAAACATGTATAAACTAATAAATAAAAACTTTAAAAGAAAGAAAGAAAACTTGAATGCAGTTAGTTCCAGTGCCATTTTGTTCTCTTGTTCAGGGAACTTACCTTCCTGAGCAATCTCCCAAAGATCTAAGGCCACTTTAAAGGCCTGGGCTACTGTTAATGTCACAGCCTGAGCCTAGAGGGGGGGAATAAAACAGTAATGAAACTAGCTGAAAATAAAATATGATTAATAATGGGTATATCATTTTGTGGTAAAGATGATATTTTAACTTTTAATTCTGCTTTAGTTTTTCTAAAAAAAAAAAAAAAAATCTATAATAGATTTGTCCAAGCTTAATGGCAAATGATCTCTAAAAAAAATATGTTTAATAGTAAACATGAAAGCAAACTTAAGACTCATTAAGAAAACAGCCACAAGATGGAGCCACACACCACCTATTGTTATGCTCCAACTACAGTTCATAATTACTGAGAACCCTAATACACTCTGACAACATGTTCTCAACTCATCAATCTAAATACAGGTATATACAAAAAAAGAGAAAGAAACAGCATTGCAGACTTACAATTTTCTTCTTGTGACACAGAAACGCATGGCACTCAAGCGTCTCATTGAACTGACTCTGAGAAACATATGCAAAGACCTTGTCCTGAGTTTTATCTGCTGTGCAGTACGAGATTCTGTTTAAATGAAAAGAAAGAAAACAGACAACAGAAGACAAAAGTAAAATTTACTGCAGTTTAGTAACTCAACTTTATTAAATCAATTCACATGACATGTAGTCTATTCAAAGGTTGCACATATCAAGGCATAATATATATATTAAAAAAAAAAAACAGTCCTTACCAGGTCTTAAAATTCTTTTTTAGGTTAAAAAAAAAGAACAACCTGAGATCAAAAACATCATATGACATATTACACTGTGTCATTATTTATGCAAAAGCAGAGCGTGAACCCACGATTAATGGCTTGTAGAACCACCTTTAGCAGCAATAACTTTGGAAACTGAACTTTGACTTGACCACTGCAACACTTTGATTGTTTTCTTTTGGGCCAAGCTTTAGCTGTCACACTAATGGCCTCACACTGGACTCTAGAATACTTTGGTATACAGAGGAGTTCACGGTTGGCTCAAGGTACCCAGGGGTCCTGTGGCCACAAAATAAGCCCAAATCATCACCTCTCCACCACCGTGCTTTTTCTTTTTCAAGAGGAGAGGCTTTATCCTGGCAATCCTTGTTCAGTCCTCTAATTGTACGGTCATGGACTTTAACATGCTGACTGTAGGGTCCGAGATGTAGTACTTGGGTTTTTAGCAATTTCTCTGAGCACTGCCATGATGAATTTTCTTGGACATGCACTCCTGAGAAGACTGGCAGCTGTCTTAAAAGCATTCTACTGGCGCATAATCTTTTTCACTGTAGAATGATGGACTTCAAATTGATTGGAAATGGCATTATAACCTTTCCCAGACTGATGGTCGGCAACAATTCATTCATTGCTGATGTCCTTCCTCCTTGGCATTGTGTTAATACACACTTTTCATACACTGCTTCTGTATTTTGGCTTCATTTTTGTTAAAAAAAATAATGACGTGTCACGTGCTGTTGTATTTACTTACTGCTGAGGACTTTCATTATGTCCTGATACTTCAAACCTTAGAACTGCCACTATTTTTTAACAAAACTGTGCATCAATTTATGATGACACATGAAAAACTACAAATAGGAAGGCTTTAGTGTCACATGTACAGAAAAAAGGACAAGTACACAACATTACACTGTTATCGAAACCTCACAGATCAAGGTAAGCTGCACTGCATACATGTCAATCAAGGCAGTAACTTTGCCTTTGTGCTGAACCTTTTGCATATGTATGAGCAAACCAATCATAGCATGAGAGCAGTGGATGTGAATAATAGTTGATTAAGTCCCATAGCTGGGAATGGTGGAGCAAAGACAAATGAGCAGCAGTGAAATCTACAAGTGAGTTGTGCTTGAAGTGCTTGAAGCTGTAGGTACTTCAGAGTTCAGATAAAGCCAAAGTGTTTTATGGCAAACTGAAATGTTGATCAAATGCTGCCTTTAAAGACCCAGATTGTCAAGTAACCTTGAATTCTCAGCTCAGGAGCAATATTTATATTTTTGTGATGAAGTTGATAGAATTATTCAAAAGTAAATGGCCTTTTTTTTTTTTTTTTTTTAATTATATACTGATAAATTGTTTGCTCTTCCTCACTTTTGTTTAAGGACATCAACCACTACAGGAAGGCATTTTAAGCTGCAGGAAATCTGCTGAAGAAAACTCATTTCTAAAATAACCTCCCTGAGAGTTATATAATATATTGTGAATTCTTATTAACCGCAACAGTTCCCCCACACACACACACACACAAAAAAAAAAAGTCCCTATGATAATTTTTTTCCTGAAACATTTACATTTCTACCATCAATGGAAAGTCTAAGATTACAAATTGATCGCCACTGTGATTATATTGCATTTGAGACTTTATCCCAGCAGCCACATTGAATCTTTCATGGATCTACTATCAGGTTTTCAAGAAATCCAATTGTCTGCAGATCCAGTCACAGCCTTGGCCCTGTGATTTTCAATAGTTATCCAAAGCCAATCCAGACAAAGTCCACCAAGCCATTTTGTTCTCCCACAACAGCTTGTATGGGGCTCACTGAGGCAACAAAAGCAGTGAATCTTCGTTGTCAGATTTTACGCAGGCTATTAGAAGGTGTATCGATCTTGAGTCACTCTGTATGCCTATCTTCGGCTGTTACCTGAACCAGCACTGTGCGTCATTGTTTGTTGCCTTAAATAGATATGTAAATGAGCCATGGTGAGTGTTTCACTTGACCTTTTTCCACTATAATTAAAAACACGGCCTTTTTTATGGGCACAACAAGGACAATTAGGGGCTTCATTGTGCCAGGAGTAGAACTCTTCTACATGTGCCATGTTACTATTTTTGTTATTCATGTTGTCATCATCACTGGAGAAAGACAAAGCTCCAAGTTGATGACTGTATAATCTGCCATCGTTAGATTAAATTGTAAACTGTATGCAAAGGGGATTTGTGGATGGCTGACACTCATTTGCTACCCCAATTCAGAGGTGTGGGGGTTGGTGGGTGGGTAGTGGCGCTAAAAATGAAGTAATGTATTAGATCAAATAACAAGCATGAAATCAACAGCGCTCACGTCTCCATCTCAGATTGTTTGCTGGCTTGCACCATTAATGCATGACCCATATAGCAATGCCCAGGATACCCAGCTCTGCGTTTTACCCCCTCTCCCAAAGCTCGAACTTATATTTGGGGTCGTAATTGCATAAAAATGAGCTGAGAAAAAGTTGAAAGGGTTGACCTATTTAAAATTAGAAAACAAACGAAACCGAGTACTGCTCAATACAACTCAATTATTATTCTACTTAGCTTTTCTGTGCTTTAAATTAACTCCATAGATTTTCCACAACATGAATTTCAATTATTTTAATTATTTAAGCATCCACATGTCTGCATGCTTCTTTGTGTTCTCAGAACTTTATTTGATAAAAATAAAGAAATCAAAAACTGTATGTGATTTATATTCAGACCAGTCTCCCTTCAAGTCATCTCCTTGTGCACCTCTGGACTGCTTCCAGCACAACTGCCATTTTAAAGATTTCTTTACGGAAGTTTCATTCTGACCACTCCAGTGCACCTGCAATTTCACTTTAAACTTGTAATTACAGAAAACACGACTGATGAGGAATGGATCCTTGCCTGTGCCCAAAGGTAGCACAAGAGGTTAGAAGCATACTCATCTTCTTTTTTTCTTTTTTCTTTTTTTTTGCTCTGGATTGTTGGAATTTCTCCAAGTTCAGGCTGTCAGTGACTTTCAAATTGTCTCGTATCACTCTGTCATTATGCAACCATTCACATCACATTCAGACAGGAGATTTTTGGCCACACCAACACAATCCTAACTCAGCTACTGCCCCCATTTGCCAGATTTGGCTCACTGAAACTCCTTCTCCCTCGAAATGAGATTTATTTTGAAGGATCACCATTTTTATCTAGTGGCAGAGATCCAGTGCACATGGCAAAGATACTGCAACTGATCAGAAGTGGTCTTTCATGTAATGAGCTAAAAATAACCACAGGGCTTAAAGAAAGAGGACCCTGAAGGGGATGGCAGTCCAAAAAAAAAGAAAAAAAATTGCTTCTTTTTTTGCTTATTTATTTTTATTTGTCCCAGAACTATATAAGCAAATAAGCTATAAGCAAAATGTTGAAATAGGTCAGTGCACATGCAGTGCAAGTCAGTGTCCCCAAAACTGTATGTGCATCGGCTATGATTCGCATTACTAATGTGATTATTTAGCACTGAACCGTGCATAAACAATCATATTAAGCAAGATGTGCCACATTTTCTTCTACTGTCAACAGCATGAAAGTCAGAACTTATCATACATATAGTTATATATATCCACCAACAAAGAGACCTCCGTCAGGTGAACACATATGTAAAATTTAATCCACTTGCCAAAAACACGTTTCTTCAATCAATAAAAGTCTCTTAAGAAAAGCTTTCAGTCATTATAGGATAATAAGTGTCAGATGTGAGGCACAGTGAATGTGTTTATCAATATAGACCTTCAGCTTTAAGCAACAACACAAAAAATAAATAACTGACAGCATCGCAGAATTCCCACTAAGCTTGAACAACAGAAGCTGAGCTGTCAGTCTCCATCATATCTCCAAAGGGGCTGTCTGGACTGCAAGCCTTTGATCTTCTCACTGTGTATCGTACCGGTATTTGTGAGGCAGAGAGAACATCATTGGATATTATTTAAATATTTACAGTACAAAGCCAGAAGAGCTCTTCACAGATCAAAGCCTCAAACTTTACATACACTGAATGAAACGAGTCTGCTGCTTAATTCAACAGTAAACTACTTCTGTTCAAATTTCAACTTAACAATAGTGCAATAGCTAAAAAAAACAACAACAAAAAACAGCAGTATTTTTGTTGTGGTGGAGTAGTTAATGTTTTTTTTAAGAAGCCGTCTCTCCATGAATGTTTAGGACCACTGTCACGTTCTGTATCCTCAGTTTAGAGATCGTGCAGATTCATGTCAGAACTGCGTGCATCATTACAAGGTGTGTTGTCAGTCTACATTTAATTCTCCTTTTCTGACCCGTATGCTCTGCTGATTGATATGCTGCTTGTTCCCTGAGAGCTCTTGTCTGAATATGAATCAGTAACACTAGCCCAGATGGAGTCTGAACACCCTCAAAATGTTCTCCGCGGGGAACTTCTTCTGTCTGCATGTTTTAAACAAAGTGTGTTTTTAAAAGGATGAAAAACACTGTTCATTGTATTGGTGTTCAATATCTAGATTTTTCGACACCGCTGCATATAAAGGCCTCTCAGAAGCGTCAATACTGAAAAACAAACCGGCCGCTCTACTGATCCAGTAAGTGGCTGCATTAATCAAACTCCCACGTCTTCACTTACATCTGCAGATTAAATCTGTGCATGATCCTGTAACAGAAAGCACACAGATTACTTATATTCTGAACTATCAAAGGGAGTATTTTTTAACACTGATTTTGGATTAAAAATGTGCCATTACTCTAACCAAATTTATAGGAATCATTTGATAGAGACTGAGCTAGGAACGAGAGACTGTTAGTTTAGCTTTGCGTAAAGACTGGAATCAGAAGTAAACAGCTAACTCAGCTCTCTGCAATGTTCAATCCTCTCCTTGAAGCAAAAGTGTCACACCAGACAGGTTCTTACATTTGCATCAACTGGATATGGCCACTGGAGCACACCTAATGTGCACATATTAAAATTGTGTTTTGTTAGTAGCATGAAGTTAAATGACAAATTTGCTAAATTTGGCTTCTCCCTAATAGGAAATGTGTTTGATTATCATATCAATGGATGTTTTTCGTTCCTTCCAACAGTGATCTACTGGTGGGGATTGTCATTACAATCCAGGTTTATGCCTGTGGTAGAATATCATCTATTCTCCTCCTGTGTGGTGTAATCCTTCACCCCTGTTAGCAGTTTAGACAACAGCAGCACTTAAAGGCAGCCTTACTTATGCTGGAACATCAAGTTTAGGACAATATAAGAACTGTGTCACTGTAAAGGCTGTTGAATACTTTGAAGCTGCAAAAACTTAAATTCCACTGATACAGGTTGGTACTGCATTGTTTGTTACTGGGTGGGTGTGGATGGATGCAGTGGGAGGGTTATGGGTGCCGGGATCCTATTTTCAATGCCATGCACAATGCCCTCCCGTCTGTTTTCTAACCCCCACTAAGCTTCCCCTGAGGGGAAACTGGCTGGCTTCAACTCAGTGTGAATACAAAATTAACTCTACAAACACACACATTTACATACACTCACTGTGCAAGTTGCACACTCACAGGTCTGTCCATGTGCAGACATATGTGCAGAAAACTTATGTATCTAACTCATTTTCCCCTGTAGCTGTTGTGCACTATAAACACAGACTTGATTTGCTTGATTTGAATTCTTTCACCCTCCGCTTGCTTTCTTGGCCAACAAATGGATTATGTGTAGCAAAAAAAAAGATACAGGGGGGGCAGAAATGGCTACACAGAAGTGGAGGTGGGGGTGGGGCTCTATAAAATCCATCTTCAGTCAACCCATATGTATGTGGTCCTTCACTGTCCCCTGTATCATATCTCAGCAAGCAATCAAAGCTTGACTTTCAGTCTAGGAAATCTGTTGTTCTATGTTCAAAGCTCAGTTTAAGATAATGAGCCTAAATAGGACTTTTTTTCCTAGACAGTATAAAGGAAAGAAGGAAGGAGATGAGGAGAGACGAGAAGAATGAGATCAAAGACGAGGCAGGTTACACTAGCCTGTGGTCTGTTACTGCTGATAAGGTGGATCAGGAGGGGATCCAGACCTACACCTGCGCACGCACACACACACACACATACACACACACACACACATACATACACACACACACACACACACACACACACACACATACACCTCCAGTCTTTTATCAAAGCTTGTTCTGTAATCACAGTCCAGCCATATGATATTTAGACTGTAATCCTCAACAACAAGAGGCCAACTCTATATTACAGAATGCTACCCAGAGACGGGAAGCCAGCCAAACATATATCAACACACACACACACACACACACACACACACACACACACACAGATTTGTTAGAATGAAATCTAGCTTGTATTCACATGAGTGATGCACTTACTGTGAAATTACGGGCTGATATAGATGGCTTTCTTTTGTTTTGTTTTTGTTGTAATTAGTTTCATTTTCCCTTTGGTGCCAGCCAAGTAAAGAAATTTCATCACTCTATCTTTGAACATTTAGACCAAAATTAATGTGACACAGCAGATAATAATCTTGTGATTCATCCCTAACAGACACACACCATAGCTCCAAGCAGAAAATTGCTTAGTTTAATAAAAAGCAGCCCAAACAATGGGCAGAGGGGTAAATGACCTAGATATAAGACACTGCTTTTTCATGTATGAAATGAAGCCACTTCATAACAACAACAGCAACATCATCATTAATATTAAGCGCATTAAATCCAAGAATGGCCAAACCTAAAACAATATAAGGATGAGTAAAATAGGAGCAAATTACTGTAAAAATAAAAGAGATAAGACAAAGCAGTTACCTCTTGTAATAGGAACAGCTGATCTAAAAAGATTATTTTAGTGAATTTGAATTTAAATTGAGTTTGGTACAGTACAAATGAGTTTTCTGCTGGAGTGTTTGCAGGTTTATCTGTTAATTCTGATCCAGTATTTTTCATGTATAAGCTGCCTGGAAAATTTGAAACAATGCTGTCACCTCTGCAAGGTTCTATTCTAGCTAGAAGTACTCACAATGGCAATGCTATGCAGGTATAATATTTTCCCATATTAATTGAATGTATTTATACATAGAGCAGTATAGTATAGCACTACAGCAGAGACTTTCTGATCATGAAAATGAATTATTGTGGGACATGCAGATCAGGCAAAACCTTTGACCTACCAGTGGAACTAGAGGAAACTGAGGGAAGGAAAATTCTGGGAACATGAATGTCTAAAAAATTAAGTTCAGTAGATGTCATATTAATATGGTGAACCAACAAATTGAGACCAGAAATGCTATGGCTGTACCTGTAAATGGAGACATTCTCTATGAGGTCTGTAGTTTCTGTGTCTGTGATGACGATGCCTTTCGGTGAGACCGTCAGTGTTACTTTCCGAAACTTCTTCGCGCTGGCTCTGGCCTGTGGATTTTAAACATAAAACATTTACAGTACTGCACAAAAGTCTTGAACAACCCCTCATTTCTTTAGGTGAACCAGACTTTGTTGACATTTTTAAAGTAGCCTGGAGCAATAGCTCTCCAGGCTTTCTGAAAGGCTTCCAAAGTTTTTCTTTGGACACTGGCTGCTTTCTCATTTTCAGTCTAGCCCTTGTACCTGACCATTTTCAGAGGGATGCTTTCTGTTCATTTGTTTTTGTTAAGACACTTAGCTCTGAAAGATGAAATTTTCAAGCACAAAAAGGCATCTAACTCAAGGGGTGAACCTGTGTTGTGTCTACACATAAAAGACAACTTAGCACAGAAACAATTTAAATTGCATCTTTAAGCACTTCCTAGCAGCCTGTCGCAAAAAAACATAATTTGTTCCAATTTCTTTAGTTAAATTTTTATAACACAAATCCACAGCAGATGAACAGTAGCTGAAAGTCATGTGTTTAAGAAATAGAAAACAAAAATCCAGCAAAGCCCTGACACAGGGCCTGAGAGCTGCATACAGGTGCTGGTCATAAAATTAGAATATCATGAAAAAGTTGATTTATTTCAGTAATTCCATTCAAAAAGTGAAACTTGTATATTATATTCATTCATTACACACAGACTGATATATTTCAAATGTTTGTTTCTTTTAATTTTGATGATTATAACTGACTACTAATGAAAACCCCAAATTCAGGATCTCAGAAAATTAGAATATTGTGAAATGGTTCAATATTGAAGACACCTGGTGCCACACTCTAATCAGCTAATTAACTCAAAACACCTGCAAAGGCCTTTGAATGGTCTCTCTAAGTCAGCCTATAGAACTAGACTATCATGGGGAAGACTGCTGACTTGACAGTTGTCCAAAAAAATGACCTTTGACACCTTGCACAAGGAGGGCAAGACACAAAAGGTCATTGCTAAAGAGGCTGGCTGTTCACAGAGCTCTGTGTCCAAGCACATTAATAGAGAGGCGAAGGGAAGGAAACGATGTGGTAGAAAAAAGTGTCCAAGCAATAGGGATAACCGCACCCTGGAGAGGATTGTGAAACAAAAGCCATTCAAAAATGTGGGGGAGATTCACAAAGAGTGGACTGCAGCTGGAGTCAGTGCTTCAAGAACCACCACACACAGACGTATGCAGACATAGGTTTGAGCTGTCACAGTCCTCGTGTCAAGCCACTCTTGAACAAGAGATGGCGTCAGAAGCGTCTCGCCTGGGCTAAAGAGAAAAAAAACTGGACTGCTGCTGAGTGCTCCAAAGTTATGTTCTCTGATCAAAGTCAATTTTGCATTTCCTTTGGAAATCAAGGTCCCAGAGTCTGGAGGAAGAGAGGAGAGGCACAGAATCCACGTTGCGTGAGGTCCAGAGTAAAGTTTCCACAGTCAGTGATGGTTTGGGGTGCCATGTCATCTGCTGGTGTTGGTCCACTGTGTTTTTCTGGTAGGTCAGCGCAGCCATCTACCAGGAGGTTTTATAGCACTTCATGCTGCTGATCAACTTTATGGAGGTGCAGATTTCATTTTCCAACAGGACTTGGCACCTGAACACAGTGCCAAATACACACCAAATATTGACTTTCAAGCTTGTTAGAAACTCCTTATGTACAGCAGACACACTCTGTGTAGTCACACAGAAAGACTAAAGCTGGAGAAACTGGAGAAAATGTTGCCTCGCAGAGTAAAACGCAGATCTTCCACATCACTCTGATATTAATATGAAATGACCTTCTGATTAAACACCAAAAGCACTCAACTGCAACAGTATGCTGTTGAGCAAAACCAAGCAGCCTGCTTTGTCCCAGAAATGTAGAGAATTTATAAAAAGCGACAGAATGAGGGGAGAAAAGCTGCAACGTGTAGCCCAGAATGAGCACTCGAGGTCGGTCTGGCAGCCACCGACTCCCCCTGCCACTTTGCACCATCTGGACTTCCAGAAAATACAGCCATAGTGCTGAGCTTGTGGCCTATGTGAGTGACTGTTGACAATGACAATGACCTCCTTACCATGCAATTAAATTGCAAATGACATCAAGTATCAGTGGAGTGACTATGAATGAATACAGGGAAGAAAAAAGCAAATAAATTAAAAAGGATTACATAATTTAGCATGTCCATACATTCAAATTGTATAAGTGCTCATTTATTTTTCAAAGAAGGCTAATGATGGTGAGAAGCTAAAGATGACTAGGAGTGGGATCCTTGCTTAAACAAAACTAGGACTTCTCAAGGACAATGGGAATGGTGCCATGGCTTGCTGTAGGAACTGTAATGCCCTGGAGATAATGAGAGTGAACAGTAGACTCTTGCTTAGAACCACAATACATAAAATAAGGGAAAATTACACTACAAAAGTGGGGAAAGGGTGCTGTAGCTGATTGTGGTAGCTCATTCATGCAGGAAGCGCTAACAGCTACAGTTGCTGCTGTCATGTTTCAAGTGCCTTGCCACAAGGCACAAACCAATCTGTCAGCTTGAGATACGCCAAGTTCAGCCTCTCTCTATATGTTTGCTTCTTCTGTCTTGTCTTATCATGTCTGACTGAAGCATGTAGTGAATGAAAAAGTCACAGATTTATTCAATATCCCCCATTCAGTTATATTGGTTACCAAGGGAACAGACTTTTTTTTGTCTTGCTGTAAATCAACTGAATCTTAATCCCACCATTAGGTTTGGTTCAGTCTCTAATTGAGAGGCGGAGGATTTATGATTATACTGCTGCCTGTGCCAATCTGTTCATTCTGCAAAGAAAGCCTCTAAAGCATCAGACGTTCTCATTGTTGGCGATGTCAAGTGAATAGGTGTGCGAGTGTGAGAGAGCATTAGAGAAACATGAGTATCAGTTTGTATGCATAAAAACATTCCAGTAATTGGCTTCTTGGTATGTTTTAAATTGACTGGTTTGAACGCAATGGTTTATTTGTAGTTTTTAAAACAGTCATGAGAAAACTGCCAACCCGCTGAACTGATGTGGAAAACTGTGCCCAGAAATCCCCAACATGGTGTCGTTAAGCACAAACATGGCCTTCTGCATGTGTGCAACCGCTGATAATCCTGGATTAGCTGCTCTATTTCCATCTATATATGTGCAAACCTTGACACAGAGATAAACTTTGTAAAAGTACATGGCAAGCGTGTTACAGAAATTTAACTGTGAATGATGCTGATTACTTGGTTTAAGTGTAATCGCAGTAAGCAGTTAAATATTTCACAGAACATTTGAATCCCAGTATTTCCCTTTACTGGGCTGTTTATCCTCCATGCCAACTTAAAAGACCATAATAATCCATGATTATAATTTAAATTACTCTCATGGTGTCCACAGTGTTTTTATGATGACTTTATGTGATGTTCACACCCCCTTTCAATGTTTATCATGAAACACTGTCCTGGGCCATGAAGATGACATGGATCTATCTTAAAATCACTCAGATAACGTGGACTGGAGTGTGAAAGTTTAATTTCACAGTAAATTTTTAAACATTAGTGCTGCAGTTGGAATGCTCATTGTCCCCCTTGAAACTTGAAAATTATGATCTTGCTGACTTTTGTACGTAGAGTTTATTCAGTTCAGTAGGATCAAGTATAGAATGCAAGATTTATTAATTTATTTACTTTTAAGTAATGCCAGCATGGCTGATATAGTCACATGCATTATAAGACTGAGTCATAACGGGAGCAGCGACTCACTGTGGCAACAATTCTGCGAATGGCAGCAGAGGCCATCTCCTCTCCTTTAGGCTGGCCCACCAGAGTCATACCCAGGTACTTCACGTTGAATGCCATCCCCTCCAGCAGAGTCTCCTTCGTGTCTGTCCAGTTCTCTGGAAGCTCTGGAAAACAAGGTCATCAAAAAAGAAATACCCAACAGCTTTTAATATTGCTAAACAATTGTGCTGATATTTTTTGAATGGCACTTGCATTTTGAATCGGTCTCTCTAAGCTCATCCAGTCTTGCAAGACTTCAGCCACACAGGGCTAGGGACCAGTTGGCAACCCCCTGGCAATCCTCTGGTCACTAGAGAAAAAAAATGTGTATACCCTGGATGGTTGGTAAGTGGTTGCTGGCAATCAGTAGGTGAAATCGATCACAAAGAGGGTGCTGCAACTATAAACATACAGCCAGACCTTGGAAATTTTATGTAACATAATTATATAAGATGATGAGCTCTAAATGTTTATCATAGCTCTGTGATGAATTTTTAAGACAAAAATATGTTAAAGGTTGAAAATCACAGTTACATTATCTGAATTTGAACTCATCCATCACTTTTAAAATCAAATAAAATTTGAGATCTGTTGCCACCTTTGAATGATCAACAAGCTAAATTTCTATAGTAGAGAACAATGTGAATTATAGTTTTAAAAAGAATCCCAGGCCCAGCAAACCCAGTATCAGTTCTTTGAGAAATGGCACAGAATGCCTGCCATATCCTGCTGTTTCTGTGATTCCCAACAGGTAGTACCAGCTGCCCTCGAGCTGACTACTGTAGGCAGTGTCAGTGACTGCACCCATGCAGAGAGCTGAAAATATCTTTCAGAGACACCTGGACACCCTACGGATGAGCAGCAGGAGAACAATAACTTACAAAACTTCTACAGGCCGCATTCTGTGATAAAAAAAACAATGGGTAGATAAGGGAAACACATGACCATTTATCTGAAGAATTCCAAAGGATTCTTTTAACACCGAAGTATGCTGCGAAAAAGATCAAATTACAATAAATATAAAACTGTAAAATACTGACCATTAAGTTCCAGCGGTTTTCTCTCTGTCTTTCTTTTCTATACACATTCACTCCTCCTTACACAATTGAATGAAATGAGACAGTCAGACTGACAAAAAGAATGAGCAAGAAGAGCATGGAGAGAGAGACACACAGTGTCCAGCGCTCTATTGGGATTTACTGGCACTAAATTCTCCGCTGAGCCATCTGTCACTGGCAGACCCCATGCAGCTGTGAAGGCGAACAGCAAACACCGCCATCCCCATCCCACTGCTTCCAACAACTCTGAATTATTAACTAATCTTCAACCACAGTGTGGGGGCTGTTTCAGAACCAGAAAGCACATTTAGTGTTATGAAATGCAAATTCTTAGGTACACGGTGGTGAGCTTACTGCAAATCATTTGACAGCTCTGGATGAGAGGTGGATGTTGATAAGGAGTCCCTTAATTTGTCCTACGTGAAAGTTCTGCCTTCAAATGTAATATATTTACAGTTCTGAGTGACCTGGCCGAGTACTGCTTAGGAATGGTCCTTAAATGATTTCCTGACCCACAATGGAGAAATTCATTCGTTTGCTTTCCCTTCTCCACAGGAGGTCAGAGGGCAGGTTTGGCTACATGACAGCAAAAAGGGTTTTAGGCTTTTAAAAAATACATATAAGGGAGAAATTATTTAAGAGACTCTATTCCCGGAAAGCTTACTCACAAACAAATTTCATTGACTTCTGCTGGCAAAGGGCAGAGAATTTTATATAATTACATTTTTGTTCTATTATGAATGGGTCGATAAGACTTTACTGAACTAATCCATTTAGGTTTTGCAAATGTTACTGACCAAAGGCCGTGGAGGCAGAAGGGAAAATACTACTAATAATAAAAAAAAGATACATTTTTTTAAAAAGCTAAAGACTGGTATCAGTTTTTGACTGTTTGCTAAACCATAATCTCTCCCTTCCATTGTCCATTCTTAGCATTGTGGTGTGCTTAAGGCTGCAGTATAGAAAGAAAAAAAAAAGAGTTAAGACCTGCACATAAATGTAAGGTATGGACGTGCCTCTGCCCTAACAAAAGCTGCAGACCTTACTAGAATTCACAGTTAACTATAGCTTCAGAGACCCATATTAATCTAACTTAATTTATAGGTTACATTATGAAAATCTTATAGCATCACATATCAGGATTTACAATAAAAACAGCAGTTCTGTATTTGATTTAATAAAGTTTCTAGTAACGCTGCAGCAACTATATCAATGAACAGTAGTGATTTGGTGATATATCGGTATCAACATTTAGAATGAACGATAAATGAAGACGGGAGACGCACCCTGCAACAATGCTGAGCGCTGATGTTGCATAGTTTTCCCACAACAACCAGCTTATTCGAGCAGAGTCGGCAGAGAGTAAACAAGTAATCTGCAACTTGTGACAATAAAACAAGATTATTCTTAAACTGTGTTGTCACATCATCTTAGAAAGAACACATAAATAACTACAGCTAACAAATGTTAGGGAAATTATATTTTATGTGTCTGAAGGAAAAAATATATTGTATCATATTTTTAAAATCACCAAACACCAGTATTGGTTTAAAAATCCTATAGTGGTCAGCCACCCAACTAAACTGGTTACTGTTGGAATTACATTCACCAAATACATGCAGGAAGCGGTAAAAAAAAAAAAAAAAAAACGAGCAAAAGAAAGAACAACATAGAGAGGAATCCCTGATGTGAGCATTATTTTTAATGGGACTGACCAATATTTAATGGAATTCAGGATTTAATTTAACATTCACAGAAGCTGAAGTTGTGTTTGTTGTTGATAGTTTTTCATCTGAGTTTTTTTTTTTAATACCTGCAGCCTGATAGTGTTAGCTGTAGTTCCCAAAAGCAATAGAGTTGTTTGCATTTATGCTCAAGAAAAATGCAGTAAATATTTACTATTCACAACACAAAGATAAGAGTTATGTTGCAGTCTCTACTTGTGTTTCAAGTCAAATAACCTCTGTGGACATCTGTGGACATGCAATTGTAATTTTCTTGTACAAAGACTGTGTGCGCGACGATGAGAAATAATTAAAATGTAAGCTGTGTCCAAGGTCATGATGCAGGTCATTATCATGCTGGTACCTACATGATGGTGGGAAGAAAACTCCTCATAGCTGGAATAGAGAGACTGTATCCACACATGAGTATAAAGGGAGATGCTATTCAGTTTCAATCCTGGTGTGAAGACTGTTTGTGATGTATTGATCCCTTTGCAATGGGTTCTTTCAAAAAAATCTCAGAAAATCAGTTTGGTTTCGGAGCTCAGTTTATTTTTTCCACAACACATACAGCACTGCAGCAGGCAGGGACACAGCCCGTCCCCTCACACCATTCACAATACTGAGCAACACTTTGAGGAATTCTGAGAGGCCAGTAAAGCTCCTGTTTCAACAGCTTTAAAGTGTTAAACAGTTATCATAAATGTTAACCTGGATGGTGCACAATAATATTAGCTGTTTAACTACGTTATTGTGTGAGAGAGACAGCAAATGTTCTGTCCTGCCTGTGTGTAACTTTAACGGGACAAAACAAATTTTTTGTGTCTAAACACTATCATCCATCCATCATCCATCCATCTGTTTTCTTCCGCTTATCCAATTCAGGGTCCAGGGTCAGGCTGAGTCCTAACTTTCACCACTGCTTGTGGGCATTAACTCACAAATAATAGGAACAGGTAGCCTAGTGACAGTGAAAGCACATTTTTATAGTGCACATGAACTAACTTTTTAATATTTCTGATATCATAATCTAGCCTAGAGTACCAAAAACACTGGATCTCACCATGGTTAGTCTTCATCATACCAGCTACGGGATAGCCGACTTTACCCAGGACACACCTGAACCTCAGTCATTACCACCACATGCATACTTAAGACCCATTTACATCATTAATGTTTTAAACAAATTAAATGGAAACAGTTATTTCTTCAGGCAATAAAATCTAAACTTGCCACCTAAAAAAAAAAAAGATGTCTGTTTTTGTTTCCTTCTGGGCAAAATCAGAGAACCATTGTTGAAAAGGATTTTTGAGCCCATCTGTCACAGCTGTCACTACAAACTGCACGCAGAGTGTTAAAATAGAAATCCTGTCAGGGCTTAGAGATGGGTCAATCCAAAACAATTAAATACACTTCGCCCTGTCAACTTTATCATCAATCTCTCGGTATTAATATCACTTTAAGTCACTCAAAGCTGCAACACGTCAGCTCCTGGACAAAAGATTTATTGCATAGTTTGCTTCTGTAAAAAATGTCACAACAATACAAAGCTGAAGTGCCACCATCCATACTGTGTTTTCCCCAAGTGACAAAAATGAATTATTAAAGAGCTTTATGTTGATGCTGCAGGGTTTCCAATATATTATCTGCCTAAAAGAGGGGGTCTTAAATTTTTTATAAATCCAGTGTGAGTCTACAGAAGGGCTGGGACTGATAAGAGTGGCATGAACAAGCAGAGGGTGGCTAATTGGATTTAACACGTGGAAGAAAATCCTCAGGACGACTACAAATGTGAAATTTGAACTTTTAAGGAGGCGCATGCACGCACACTTGTGCTGTGGTTGCGAGACAGTTTTCATCAAGGCGATCAAATTTGGAAGAGGATGAAAAAAGATTAGGGTTTACATCTGCATCTCTAAAAAGTTGATGCCTGGCAACACTTTCACACCCAGGATACTGCAGCAAGAGCACTGATTTCATTGTGTTCGTACAAAGGCCTCACAGTAGGGACACACTCTGAAGGAAAGAGTGCATTACAACAAAGGCACAGAACAATTTAATAACATTTTGCTCTGAAGGGCTTTAAGTATATTCACATAAAGTTACTGTATAATACCACTGCCTTGAGATGTTGAGTATTTCAGACTGTGTTAAACCAGCAAATGACAAAAGCAGCATTTCACAGTAGCTGATCTGACTCTGGGAAGTGCTGCTGTAGTATAATAGATGCCATGTGCTCTGCACGCCTTCAGCTACATGCCGTGATCACCAGCTGTCTCTCTGAGCTCCACGCTCAGTAATTTAATTTGCTCTGAGAAGTCAAAAATCATACCCAGGTGAATTCTGCCGTGGCTGAACTCCTCCGCTGATGGCTAATTAATAACATAAACAGGGGTATGCCTATATGGAGAGGGCATATGCACAGGTAAACATGGGGCTGATGCGCAACTTGCCTCAAGACACTTAATTTCAGTCACTTTCTAAAACCCTAGAAAAACGTGTGGAATCCAAATTCATTGTCTTTTTTTTTTTGCCTCCATCTCTTTACAGGTAAGAGTGAGATATTCTTTCTTAGAATGTTTTTCACAGCAACTTGACTGGAGTTCAGTGGAATGAGTACACCTTCAGTATACGAGTAGGGAGGCATTCAGCTGGCTTTAAAGACCCTACTGACACCCCCATCCTCCACATCCTCCTAGATGTAATCTTTTTTTGCCTTAGTGTTTTACTCATCTGATGGAACTTTGAATCTAGGACACCACCTTGACAGAGAAAATAGGCCGCACATTCAGGGAAGATGGTGGGCTGGGATGATGTGGGTGTATGTGGGGGGGGGGGTGTAACTGGTTTCCTGATTCTGCCTTGAGGGGAAACCAAGTAAAGCTAAGTCTTTTCATTCAAGCTCTCACTCTTCTAACTGATTTTTTTTTTTAAATCCGTCCCCTAACTCACCTTATATATCTTCAGTTCCTCTGGCACTAACTGAAGGCACAGAATAAACTCCAGTTGTAGCTAATGAGAACGGAGTGGGTCCCTCGCAGCCAGGAGTACAGTACTAGCTATTTCTCAAAGCTTCACAACATCAACAGAAAAAAAAAAAAGAAGAAAAAAAAAACATGGAATCAAACAAATGATGAGGTGGTACTTGCAAATTCCATTCCTAAACACCTTGGCTAAGCATCAAAAGAAGTGTATGAACTACAGTGGATTAGTAGACCACACACAGCTGGAGTAGTACATAAAAAAAATTCCCACACTTTCACAAACCCACAGTACAAAACTCATGTTATTCTGTTTTAAAACCTCACAATCACATATTTGATTTCCTTCTCTGTCCTGCCCTTACACATAAACCTGACATAACAAGAAAAGGGTTACAACAGCGCCTGGTTCATCCGGTATGCTAGTGTTATTGATGGAAAGGAAACTTTACTAACACAAATAACAACCACCTTACTTCTGCTTGTTTATGCAAATGTAATCTAGATGGCATTTTCTAATGGGAACAAGATGATTGCATCCAGGCAGTCGCCTGAAAATCGCAGCTTGGAATAGTAGCTAAAAACCAGGTTTAGTCAAGTAGCAGAGCACTTTATTTTCAGAATTGTTTAAGGGACATAAGATCACGCTAGCTACTGCAGTCTAGGGGAAATTGCAAATTTTAATCATTTATAATGAAAAGAAAGTTTTGCATTTTAGAAAAGTTGACTGAAAGTTGATTCTAGCTATCTGAATGTCACGCGTCATATCCACTGCCCAGTAAGAAAGGAAATTAAGATCTAACTCAGGCAACATTAAAAATGACCTCTCTCTACCTTCCTCCTATCTTTGTAAAGTAGGTCCAAACAGTCACTCGCTAACAAGGCAGTCAAGTGTGAAAACACAACAGAATTTGAACTTTTGAAAAATCTTTAAAAATTTGAATACAGTTTCTGAAAGAACTGGTGTATCATTCAACTAAAAAGAATGGAATGGGTGGGAGGGAAGTAACAGTGTCAGAGAGGAGAGCCAGAGAGGATGGCTGTACTGAGAGTACAGAGAGGGAGACACAGGAACTGCATCAGATTTAAAGCTGCAGGTAGATGAGCTTAAAGCATATAATTAGGGATTTACAGCATACAGTATCAGTGGACTATCATTTCACTCTAATTCTCCAACCACAGTATACTGCCAACCCCAACACAACACAAAATAGGGATGTATCACTAGATCAGTGTTACATGCACTTACATCAGTGCCAACTTACAAATACAATTGTGGTCAACATTTATTTTACATGTACTGTACAGTACAGTACTGCTATTAACCAATTTTAACAGAGTTCAGAGTGATGTAAAAATGGGTTACTGCTGCGCCATGTTTACTTTAAAATGCATAAGGCTATAACTTCTAGGGAGAGAAGCTGTAACCCAAAGGAAAAGAAAAGATGGATTTAGGTCATCAATGGTTCATGTTCCTATTATTACCTTTATTATATTTACCAACTTGAACCAAACCACTGTCCTTGAGAGCTTAAGCTTTTAATTCAACTGACCAATGAGATCTGTCTTGTATTCATATATAAAAAGCATATATAATAGTGCATCAAGCTCCTGAATTTATAAATTTACACTAAGTAATGTATAAGCATCCGTACCACACTAATACATATTATCTTGTTTGTGTAATCCATACAAAGTTATGCTTTCACAAGAGTTGTGGTTTTACAAAAATTTTGGGACTGTTATTGATGTTTCCTTCTTAATCTTGATTATAAAAAGCCAATTATGCCCTGAATGTTATTTACCTTAACTGTATTTATTATGCAAAGCATAGACCTCAACACTCTCATCACAAATCCTCATCCAAAGGCTCCATGAATCATTAATAAGAAAGCATTAAACTGACATTTGTGCATACAGCAGTGGAACACTTATCTTTTTTCCCCTCCAAGTAGCATGTTTTGTCCTCAAAAGTGTCCAAAGAATAAAATGGGCTTAGCACTAAGGTTATTTGGTGGACATGCATTATTGCATGGTCAAATTAAAAAGCCAACACAGACGTTTAGGGTTTGTTCCTGGATGATTTCCTGCACTCTATTTATAGCTGGCAGCACAGTGTGCTAATATTTACTCTGCAGACAGTGACAGTTGGTGTGTGGTTGGTATGATACTGTGCAGGAGGACTGAGCCAGATAAGCAGACAATGATTTTAAAAAAAAATTTAAAAAAAGCCACGTGGCTTCATGCCATCATACAGAACTCAGCATGTAGTGGCACCAGAAAAGCTGAAATTCATTGTAATCTAGTGGCTGTTGTCTCTTCTGGAAGTAAAGTAAAATGTTGCAACATACTGTCTCTGGTACAAATGCTACTGGAAGTGCATTGGGAGTGCAGTGAAGGTGAAGATTAGTCCACCAGCAAACTAGAAAAACACGACTTATTGTTTCCTAATCAGAAAGTCATAGTATTATGCTTTTTTTAAATAATATAACTGATATGTTTTGCTAATACGTTATAACTTTTTGGGGGGCAATATAATGATGATCTGCCATAAAATATTGCTACTGATAATGGGAGGAACCACTACACAAGCTGATACTCAGGACTATTCTACACTGCTCAAAAAAATTAAAGGAACACTGTTGAAAACACATCAGATCTCACTGGGAAAAAAATTATGCTGGATATCTATACTTACATGGACTGGGTAATGTATTAGGGATGAAAGGATGCCACATTGTTTGATGAAGTAATGAAGTGAAAAAATGATGCAGCAGGCTAGCCTATTTTGCTGAAATTTCATTCCAGCAACTCTGAAAACAAAGTGCTGTGCTACTGAAAAGAGGTCCAAATAATGAATTGAAAATGAGCTGCTGTACACCCACCTTTACTGTACCTACTACTTCCATCATTTTACAGTATGTTTGTAACTTTACCAGATTCACTCATCTCCATAATTTTCCTCTTAATTTGATCCTTTGCTCAAACCGAGGCCACTGGCTTGTGGCTGGCTCTGTCCTCTGGATAGCTTTAGTTACTTTGCCTTTCTGTGTGGAACTTGCATGTTCTCTCCATGTCTGCATGGGTTTGGTTCAATTCAGTTTTATTAATATAGCTTCAAATCACAACAGTCACCTCAAGGCACTTTATATTGTAAGGTTAAGACCCAACAATAACACAGAGTTAAAATTAGATGACCCCCTATGAGCAAGCACTTGGTGGCAGTGGGAAGTAAAAACTCCCTTTTAACAGGAAGAAACCTCCAGCAGAACCAGGCTCAGGGAGGAGCAGCCATGCACTGCAACTGGATGGGGGTGAGGGGAGGGAGACAAGACAAAAGGCACGCTGTGGGGCAGCCAGAACTAATTATTAAATGTAGTGTGGTGTATAAACACAGAGAGTGAAAAGAGGTGAATGAGAAAGAAGTACTCAAGTATGACATGGGATGGTCCCAGCACCCTAAAGCCTATTGCAGTTAAGGGAGCGTTCAGAGTCACCTGATCCAGCCCTAACTATAAGCTTTATAATAAACAAAGGTTAATTTTAAAAGTAGAAAGAGTGTCTGTCTCCCAAAACTAAATTGGGAGCTGTTTCCACAGAAGAGGGGCCTGAAAACTGAAGGCTCTACCTCCCTAGGAACCACAAATAAGCACAAGTAAGCCAGCAGTCTGAGAAGGAAGTGTTCTATTGGGGTGATATGGTACTATGAGGTCTTTAAGATAAGATGGGGCCTGATTATTCAAGACCTTGTATGTGAGAAGAAGAATTTTAAATTCGATTCTAGATTTAACAGGAAGCCAATGAACAGAAGCCAATGTGGGAGAAATATGCTCTCGCTTTCCAGTCCCTATCAGTGCTCTCGCTGCAGCACTGTGGATCAGCTGAAGACTTTTCTAAATATTCAGTGTTTTTGTGTGTGTAAAAAGCCTTTTTGAGCCTGCTATGCATATGAGCCATAAAGTATTTACTTCAAGTATTTGTCTAGTCGAAGTTCACTCAGTGTGTCAGGTTTGAATTGGGCCTGAGTTGCTGTCCATCTATGTAAAGGTGCTGAACAGAATTGTATTTTTGTGTTGTTTGGTGCAACATTTCAAATTCCTTTTTGTTTTTTGATCTCATTTGGTTTCTTTGGCCACTCAACCATGCTCACAGGCAGCTTGATTTATATAGTCACTAGTATACAGCTTTATAATTACCCTCTCCCCCATTTTACTGAGAATATGTTGCTTTCAAACAATAAATGATGATACTTATTTAGGTCTAGGAAGATGGAAGGAAAATAACATACACCTTGTCTGATTTTGACACTGCAGTCTATAATGCAGCTCATTTCCAACCATGTCCATGATTGGAGGTTTATTTAATCAGACCTTAAACATGCATCTACTAGGTCAGGAAAAGCCAATTAAATGTTCAATTAGCTTCTTACTATGTAAAATCAGAGCAGCACAAGTTTGTCATACAGGCTGGTTACATTCTCCTGAGTTATGGTCTAACACTGACTGAAAGGCACTGAATATGGAGGGGACTTGCACTTTAAGTGTCCATTAGAAATGCCTTGAATCATTTTTACTGAGTCAATCAACACCCACTCTTTGTCTGTACATGTAAAGAACTGTGTCCATTAAAATTATGAGATTTCCATATAGTTCTGAAGCATTAAGGTAAATTTATGCCCAAGGACCTAAAACCATATTGCATCCAGAGATTTCTTACTTTACAACCTTTTAAGTTGCAGTAATTGCATGTGAGAAGCAGGTAATTGAACCACAAAAGGAGAAACTGAAAACTACAAAGTGTATAATTATGTGTGAAAAGAACAATAACAATCATCCCTGAGATTATTATAAACATCAAAGTTTACTACAGAGAACGTAAACATTTCCAGAGTCATGGCAAGTTAACACAGCCACAGCACAGACACTTTAATATAGGAGAGATTTCCTCACAGCTATTTATTCATAAAGTATAATCGCTCAGCACCGTACAAGGATTGCTTTCATTAGCAATTCAAACAGGGTGTGATTTTCTCTGTGCTGATACAGATCTTTTCCCCCCAGGAGTCCTCAAACTCCCATTTCAACATCTTTATCAACTATAAATAGCCCCAGAAAAAGTAAATTGATTCAGGAAATAATAGGTTTATATTTAAAATTTTGTTTTCAATTCAAGGCTAAGACTGTGACTCAAAATAAAAAAGAAAACTAGAATCCCCACATTTCCTGTTGCCAATCTCAAGCTCAGTTCAAGGGACAAACAAAGCAAAGCATGCAATCATTAGTTTTCCCATCCATTATCACACCAAAGCAAAACAAGGCACCTCTGAGAGCGGCTGATCTAATTTGAGACAGTGTATCTCTGCACCTCTTTAATAGATGAGGGCATCTCACAGGAATCCCTTCTAATGCAGTGGAGCACTTCAGACCCTTCCATCTGAATGATGGACGCTCGTCTGCCAAATACTAACATACGTCAGCTTCTTAGGTGTTACACCTCTGGGGTAACAAGACAAAAGTAGAATCAATGTGAGTGCTTAAGCTATGCATTTGGAAATGACTGATTTAAATAAAAAAAAAATTTATATATATATAGAATAGTAGAATCAATGTGAGTGCTTAAGCTATGCATTTGGAAATGACTGATTTCAATTAAAAAAAAAAATATATATATATATATATATATATATACACACACACACCGGAGGGGGCACAAAGGGACAGACAATGCAGTGACAAACAATTATCTTCTTCCAGAAAAAATTTCAAAGAAATTCTTGAAACAAGTTAAAAGCGGTCTGAACTGTGAATGCTTCACTGTACCTGCCTGTTTATATATATATATATATATATATATATATATATATATATATAATATATATATATATATATATATAATATATATATATATATATATATAAATAAAAGAGAGAGCGAGAGAGAGAAAGAGAGAGATTTTTTTTATTTATTTTTTTCCCCTGGTATTTCTTCCTTTCCTTTATGTCAACTTGTGAGTCAGGTTTAAGGCTCTTCCGCACTGGCTTCATTTTTTTGAGCCAGAGGCTACATCCATGTTTTATAATGTCTTTGCCAAAAACCATTAGGTGATGTCACTGTGCCTTGACACACATCTGATGCTTTAAGAACACAAAATTTACCCTTCCTGCCTGGTTTTCAGCTGATGAAAATGCAAAAAACATTAAAATTATTTTGGATGTAAAACAGATCTGAATAATTTAAACCCCCAAAAAATCATTATCCAAAAAAATTCACAATTCATCAAACAGCAATTCTCACCAGCTTTTAAAGTCGATTTATTCATCAGTTAGCCTTATAATTAATACCAATATGATCAGAGGAATCCATTAAAACATAACCAACTTATCCCAGCTGGGTTAAACACTTCCAGCTCATCTTTCTAAACTGCAAAATCAAGATAACTTGTCTTATGATAAAAACTTCTACTGGGATTTTTGATGCTTTGTTTTAGCCACAATAACAAGCAGCATTGACGACAGGCACTTTCTCCTTTTAGTCTGACAGCATAGGGTTATTTTTAGGAGTGGGCTCCTCAGCTCTCAGTGCTGAGCTCAAGCAGGGACATGATGTGTCAAAAATGGTAAGGGGAGCTGAATTTTTCAGAGGTACAGAGCAGATATGGGATTTGGCTCTCCAGTGGAGGTTCGGCAGGATATGCGTGTGCGTGCAGACACACACACACACACACACACACACACAAAATGCATCCACAGTACTTAATCTCTCTCTCTCTCTCTCTCTCTCACACACACACGCACACCCCCTGAATAACAATAATCAACAACATGCTCATAAAGACTCTTAAACCAGAGTGACAGCATATCCTATTTCATAGACATCTGTCACAGACAAAGCACTCAAATGTTAGGACCTTATACAGTAAACAGGAAGCAGGATTGTGCCTAGTGTGTGTGTGTGTGTGTGTGTGTTACAGCTGTTGAGTGAACAAGGACCCAAGATAGGTCTCTCAGTTTCTCTCTGTTGCATAATTCACTTCACTTCAGGCCAGGGAACCTTGTTGGTGCTAAAAACACTCCAGAGAGAATGCACAGAACAGCATAACAATGAACTCTCTATAAGCCACTAAAACAGTAGTTTGACTGCACACGTTAGCGTTTATGAAGGGAAACTGGGACACGTGGGAGTGAACGATGCCCTCTGTGCTGTTACTGATGTACTGGATGAAACTGTTAATAACCCGAAGGGTTTAAAAAAATGAATTACCAAACATAACCATTTATAGCTAATTTCTACTGTGGACCATGAGAAAATGTTACACTTGCCACAACAAAACCCTCGGGGGGCCTCACAAAGAAAATCAATATAGGAATATGATGTGCAGCAGTTTTTAATAACATGAGGCTTAGGTTTTTTAAAAAAAATCAATATTTTGTGGAGTGGAACAGTGAAGAAAATAAACCTGCTGCTTCAAATGTAACAGGCACAAGACAACATGCAGAAGAATGAACAGACAAGATCATGAAAAATCTCATTTACTTTAGGAATGTTAGCTCAAAGAGATACAACACATAGAAATGTACATGAAAGTAACATCTACACTACCTTTTCCTGAAAAATGGAAACTAGCATATTAGATATTCAATCAAACCTGACATGTACAGTCACAGCAGCACCAACATGCACATACCTTGCTATTCCAGGGTCTTCTCACTACCTCCATTGTTTTGACTACATAGCAAGGCATTATCCCTTAAACCATGGAGAAGAATTAAGGCGAGACTCCTTGGCACACTGGATTTTAAAGCATTAATGCAGAAATGACAATGCTGTGGAATAGACCAACTAATCTTTGACAAAAGCTTGTGACAGAAAAAGCACGAGGCTTCATTCAATTTCAAAATACCCACAGCAAACACAGGATTATCACACAAGAGTACAAGCAGCAAGAGGAGCATTTAATGCAGTGGCGGTCAGCTGATTTGTTGTGAAATACTGCATATGCTCTTGGCTGAGGAAAATGCAGCCCAAAATGTCGCCATTATAGCCTGAACCGGATTCACAAAAGGGTGACTAAAAGTGGCAAAATACAGCACAGATCTGCAGGAATGGTGCAAATATATACTAGTTTATAAATGTACTTCCCCTCACTAACTGAGCAGGAAGAAGAAAAAAATGCACACTAATGAAACAAAACGGTATACTCACAGCTGTGCCTGTGAGTTTGTGCTAAAGGCAAAGCAACGCTTTCAGTGAAATGCCAACAATGAGCATGCCGATATCCTCACAATGGCAACGCTTGCCGGCTGATGTCAAGCAAATTTTTTACAAAAATCATGCCCGTATTTGATAGTTGGTACTACATTAGTGCTCCATTCACTGGCCACTTTATTAGTTACATCTTGCTAGTATTGTGAGCTACTGTTGCCTCCCCTATGACCAGCAGTCTGGCCATAGTCCGCTGCCCACTGGCATCAACGAGGCATTTTCAGCCAAAGAGCTGCTACTCAGACCATTTGCTTTCCTTCTGACCATTTTCTGGAAACCCTAGAGATGGTTTTGTGTGAAAACCACAGTAGATCAGCACTTTCTGAAATATGTACCAGCCCATCTGGCACCAACAACCATGCCACATTCAAAGTCACTTAAATCACCTTTCTTCCCCATTCCCATACCCGGTCTGAACTTCAGCAGGTTGTCTTGGTATTATCTATGTGCCTGAATGCACTGAGTTGCTTCCGCGTGATTGGTTGATCAGATATTTGCTTTAACAAGCAGCTGAACAGGTATACCTAATGAAATGGCCGGTGTGTGTATTTACACTATCAGTGATCACTTTGTAGCTGATGGCTGAAGCTATTTAATTACTGGTATTCCCCACTCTCATTAGTAGTCACTTTGATCATTTTGTCTCAAAGTTAAGGAGGTTTACTTGGTGACCAGCCGCTTCGCGAAGCCAGCGTGTTGTTTTTTTGTCTTCTGCTGTTGCTACAAGTCACTGAAATTCAGTGGTTCCTGTCTGCCACATGCATGCCAGTCTCTTCCTGTGTGGGCATTCCTTTAGATTTTCACAAGCATGGCTTAAAAGGTCACAAGTCAAACACTGGCATATTCGGATAATAGAATCCTAAAATAACATGTCTAGCAGAACATGGCATCAAGATTTTTTTTTTGTCAGTTTCCTCATAAAACAAGAGAGAAAAAAATAAACTGCAGTGGAAAAAGTCTATGCAGAGCTGTCAGTCTAATCAGACTGTTGGGGTGATAAAGCTCACGTGTTTCTCTGTTGAAGTGGAATGGCTCAAAAGACAATGCACTCACACAAAAACATATCTGTCATCATCCATGCAACTAAATATAACTACACTTGAACATTATGTTCACTGAGTCATGTTGGGAGATGGTATGGTTCTAAAATACAATCCTGATTATTTAATACCAGTGAGAGCTTTCTGAGTTAGGACTTTGGGACCTCAGTGGATGTGCAATGGGTTAAATAACTTAAAATCTTTAGATACTGCTGATCTTTGAAATAAGAAATCCATTAGGCAGGTTTCTTGCCTTAAAGCATGCTCCACGAAAACTCATTAGCAGCATTTTATCATCTAATCTTATCCTCAGCCTGCGACTGGTGAGACTGATGAGTGGTGAGCATGAATTATGCAGACTATAGGTGGGAAATCTGCTCACTCGAATCATCACCTCATGTACTGAAGCTCAGCTAATAGCATATACAGGCTTAACTGATCCTCTAAAAATCACTGTATGTTTTTATATGAACCCTTATAAGTGCAATAAGAAATGAGTGCTTCTGTTTTTAGCAATAGAAATCCCAAAACACACAGTTCATCACAACACAAATCTTAGAGTTTGATTTAATTTCTGTTTTATGTTTAGTGTTGCACTGGGACTCTTTCTTTGTTAGGAACTCCTACATTATGCTCATATATGACACTGTTTTGGTTGTAATAGTATGTGCCACTCATAAGTCCTATCTGGATTGCATTAAGAAGATTTTACTGATAATTATTATCAATAATTTATCAGCTTGGTAGATGTTTTGATTGTTGTTATGTCATCAAAATAAATCAGTGCATATGCATCCACAAATGGGTACATATTAGTACACCCATATACTATATATAGTGAGTATATGAGTAAATATATGAACTATTCTTGCTCCCTTTGTCTCTTTCTGGGTGCATTATGTTTTTTAGTGCAACAGTAAATGGGACACTGCTGCAAAAGGTTGTGTACTTTATGCTAATTCAACCTTTTCCTAAACATGTCGTGAAGTGAATCAGGTCTCAACACTGAAGTAACCAATGCACTACATTCAGGCAGTCTGCAGGCAATGCAAATTTGTAGTGGTTTACTATGAGAACTGGATTATCCAGAGCCAAGCACACTGAGTTCTGATAGGACATGCCTGTCGACTTTTTAAACTTTAATAAACTTAGCACAAAATTAAGTGCCACATTTGTAAGGAAAATGCATTTGTGGGTTGAGCAGTAGAGTTGAGTATGTGGGTTGCGCCCATGAAAGACTTGCCGATTCCAAACAGCTTATTCTGCTATTGCCTCTTGTTTGGGGCTTCTGGAACACCATGTGCTTGATTGGCACCTGAACATGTGGGGGAACGTTACGTTCAGCAATCAGTTCAAATTCTGCCTACAGCAGTTGGATCATAGGGTCTAAGTGTTGAGAAGACGCGGAGAACATTATGCTGATTGCTGCACTGACAGGGTAACAGCTTTTTGTGGAGGAAGTGTGATGTGTAGGGCGTCATCTCCTCACTGGAAAAAACAAGACTCGTCATCACTGGACGCAATCTCAATGCAGAGAGATGGCGATGAGATTCTGCAACCAGTGGCAATCCCATATCACCATAGTCTGAGTCCGAACTCTATCATCCAAGGTGAAAACACTTGCCCCAGCAGAGCGGGCTTTAGCAGAAGAGTTGCTTTTAATTCAGCCACATTGGAAGGTTTTCAAGCATGAAAGGAAGTCTGGACTTTTATCAGGCCACTTCAAAACCTTCAATTTTTTTTTTTTAGCTATTCAGAGGTGAACTTGCTGGTGTGTTTCCAACCATTGTCCTGTTGCATAACTCAAGTGTGCTTGAGCTTCAGTGCACAAACTGATGGCTGGACATTCTACTTAAGGATTTTCTGGTAGAAAGAAGAATTCACGGTTCCATCAATTGCAGCAAATTGTCCAGGTCCTGAAACAGCAAAGCACCCCCAGACCATCACACTACCACCACCATGTTTGACTCTTGGTATGATGTTCTTTTTATGAAATGCTGTGTTAGTTTTATGCCAGATGTAACAAGATGCAAACCTTCAAAAAAGTTAAACTTGTCTCGTCAGTCCACAGAATATTTTCTCGTGGGGATCATCAAGATGTTTTTTGGCAAATGTGACACATGTCATTGTGTTCTTTTTGGTCAGCAGTGGTTTTCTCCTTGGAGCTCCCCTAGGGATGGCATTTTTGTCCAGTCTCTTTCTTATTGTTGAATCATGAACTCTAGTTAGTAGTAATTTCTGGATTGCAAAACAACTCGGACTGCTCCGTCAGTCACAAATTCGTCATTGTATTCATCACATTCAAATCCTGGGAATGCTATGTAATTTGCACTACACTAATCCTAGTCTTCATCCCTTTATTAACACTCCCTTCCTTAACGGGGGGAGGGGGGCTGTGCCTCCTCCTCATTGCTATCTCTCTGAATCACAGGTTCCTGAGTGTTAATGACCTATTGAGAGATAATTGCTCCTTCAGGACAGTGCTAACTGACACCAGTGCCTCTTGGATGACATTCAGTCAAGCCCCTGTCAGATTCAATATAACTGAAGGCTATATTCACAGCCAGAGCTCGAACCTAATGACTCTTGTGTCCACTAACTTCAGATCAAGCTATGATCTGAACTGCACAGCACAGCACTACAAATTGCATATTCTGACAGTTCGCTCAAAGCCACAGGGCTCGAGAACTCAACAGAAAGACACTTGAGATTTTGTTAAGGATGCTTGTTTTTTTCTGGTTTTCACATTGATCACACAGCTATGCAGCAAAAAGACGATATGATCCATTACAAAAGCACTTATAAAATGCAATACTAAACCAAAGGATGCCGTCTTACTCAGTCTACTCCAAAGCTACACCACTGTGAACTGATGCAGCAGGGACATCTTTGGCGCCAAGGGCAAGTGTGTGTGACTTCTAAGACACCAGAAAGGTCTGTACTGCTTCTGTGTGACGTGATGCAAAGGGACGGCCTGTACTCAGGGTACATACTGTGTCCTCTTCTGTGCTGCCAGTGGCTGTGACCTCAACAGATGACAATGGGCAGCCACAGTGGGTGATTAGAAAGTGCTGCACATGTCAATTTTGCACTTTGCTAAAGGACTGCAGACAGATTATATTTAATGTCCAATGAAGATCATTTTATTTTTATAAGGTAGAGGAAATTAAAATGATGATTATTATGCACTGCTTTGGTTTGTTGTTTTTTTTACTTGTGAAAAGAGTGGCCACTCCTAAACATAAGGGCAAGTTAAGGGTAATCTTTAACCTTACAGTGGTATACAAAGATCAGGAGGCAAACTAATCAGTGTGACACTCTAGACACAAGTGATCATCCAATTAAATGCCTCTGACTCATTTCACCTTCACACTGGAGTTTCATTTAAAACAACCCCTAATATTGTCATTAACAGTGGCTATTTATCTACGGTGACTTAACATCCACACTCCACATGCAGTTTCTTTCAGGCAGCTGTCAGAACACAAATAATTAATCACTTTTTTGTCAAACTTTAACTACATCTAATTTGTGTCAAAGTGCCAACAAGCTGCACTGTTACCTTATTTACATTCTGACAGGCAGCTCTGATGCATTGCCACATGCTGGCATGCAGACACTGTCCTCTCCCCAGATTGCCTGCTAAGTAGCATCTGGACATCAGCAGCCGCTCTTACTGCCTGCGCCGTTTCCTCATTGTTGCGTTCACATTTTTCTCCAGCCTGATCCCTGTGGTGTTTCTCAGATGCAAACTGCTTCTGTCATCAGGTGCTGAAATCCAGCTGGATTCTGCTCTGACAGTGTCACTCTGCCTTTTTCTTCTCTCTCACACTTGGCAACAACAATAAGAGAAGAAAAGCACAATGCGGAGGCTCCTGCAAGCAACCTGTCACAATCAATGTCTTTCAAAATGACATGCTGATGGTTTGTTTGTCAGCTTTTTTTTGTCATCAAAAGTCACTGTGGTTATAGCGGAGGATTGTGATGTGGAAAATGTAAAAATTAAAAAAAAAAAAAAAAAACAATCCAGCAGTGTTTGCACAGAAGCCACAATCAGAAGTTTTAGCCAGCAATCTTGAGCATTTATTTAAGACAACCCGCCACTTAAAACTGGCATTTTGTGCTCGAGTTGAGAAACAAAAGCAACCAGAGACAATCATTAAAGCCCAAATCCAACACATTTATGTTCAGTATTCAATAATTTACATAGAACATGCCCTACAGAGCATGAAGAAACCAAGAACATCTTGCTGGCTATGAAATTAATCATGTCATGTTTAATGAAAGCTGGCATGGGTAGCTGATTATTCACTAAGCAGGAATTTCGGATAAGGCAAAACCAGCATGCTCGCATTTATGGCAGTGTGAAGCTCACAAACGAAGTAGCTGGAAGGAGGGAGCGTTCAAGACGGCACTTGACACGTTGGTGTTACAGCAGGGCTGGAGGCTGCAAGGCAGTCTGTCACTGATGGTGCGACACGGTTTGCTGCTCTGACCCTTCACTCAGCACTCAAAACCTACTGCACTTCACACTGTAGCTGTCCTCAAATTACATTACATATTCAATATGGTCCAAATAGTCTGAAAAACTAGTAACTAATCATTATTGTTGCATGTCCTTTTATCTTTGTCAAGCTATTCTTATTTGACCTCTGTAGATAAAATAAAATTTTATGAAAAGAAAAAAAAAAATCACTGCATAATCATATAGTTGCTGAAGTGTGTTTAGGAGTAAACCTATCCTAGGCCTTTAATTTTAAGATTTAATATTAGTACAGGTCTCAGTTCTACCTGCCGCTGCTAATAAGACAGCTATAGCCAGAGGCAGTCTAATTCCTGTCTCTCTGTCTGTCCATCTCTCTATCCCATTTTCACTTTGTTGACCACCTTCAGGGGCTATTTCCCTCTAACACTTAGCACCAAAGGATGGACTTGGACCAAAGGATGAACTGATTAGCATCCCGAGGTCACTGCGACCTCACAAAACACATCGTGGCTGCAACTCAAGAATCTGTATGCTACCCATGACAAGATTTAATTCAAATGTCTAAAAAGGATAAAATAATGAAGTGAGGATATTTTATAACCAAAGGGTCAAAGGTCAACTTACCATAATGCCCTACAAACACATTTTCTGCATGTTATTCAGCTCCATAACTCCAGAACACACTGTGACCATATTTAACAGTTGGTTAGCTGTTGCATTGGCTGTACTAATCTGTACCGTGGTGTAATCTCTATTAAATCCCTGCAGTCTTCACTACTGACTGACGGCCAAATACTGATCCTAATTTTTAGAAAGTACAAAGTTGCAATATTGCTCTATCAGCTGATTTGTTTATTATCTATAACTACATATATGCAAGTGATGAGATCACAGTTTATTAATCGTGCAGGAACCTAGTTCACAAATTAGTTGCGACTAATTAACTCACTGTCATGTTCAAGAAACCAGTTTGAGATGATGTGAGTTTTGCGACATGGTGTGTTACCCTGCTGGAAGCAGCCATCAGAAGATGGGTATAATGTGGTCATAAGGTGATGGACACGGTCAGCAGCAATGCTCAGGTAGGCTGTGACATTTAAACAATGTTCAGTTGGTACTAAGGTGCCCAAAGTGTGCCAAAAAAAACATCTTCCACACCATTACACCACCAGCACCACCCTGACAGGATGGATCCATACTTTCATATTGTTTATGTCAAATTCCGATCTGAATCAAGACTCATCAGAGCAGTCAAATTTCTCAAATCTCCTATTGTCCAACTTTGGTGAGACAGTGCAAACTGTAGCCTCAGTTTCCTGTTCTTGGGACCCCGCTGTAATCTTGTGCCGCTATAGTGCTTAAAGGTTCCACATGGTGTGCATTCAGCAATGCTCTTCTACATACTATGGTTGGAATAAGTGGGTATTTGAGTTACAGTTGCCTTCCCAGCAGCTCAAAGCACCCTGGCCGTTCTCCTCCGAAGAAAACTTACCAGAAAATTGCCACTCACTGGACATTTTCAAACCATTCTGTGAACCCTAAAGATGATTGTGAGGGAAAATCTGGCACCAACAATCATACCATGTTCAGAGTCTCTTCAATCCCCTTTGTTCCCCATTCTGAAGCTCAGTTTGAACTTGAGCAAACTGTATCGCCCATGACTACATGTCTGTGAAATGTGTCAAATGTGACTGACTGATTAGATATTTGCATGAATGTAAAGTTGAACAGGTGTACATAAGGAAGTGGACAGTGGATGTACATGGATGTGCAGTTTGGTGGAAGCAGAGCACTGCAAGGCTGCTGTGCTAGCATTCTCAACTAATCTACGAATGTTTTGAGATATTACTGGATTAAGAGACTACACTATGAAATGCTGAAAAGAAGAGTCCTGAGATCCCAGAGTGAAGTCTTTGAATGTTTCCAACAGTCTCTCAGTAACTCAAAAATATGAACTGCAAATATTTAGCCACTCTAACTTGGTTAAATGGGTTAATAAATAAATAATGGCACTAATTAGACAGTTATTTTAGTAAGGAGTAACTGGCAGCACTAGCCCCATATCACACAGGAAGAAGTAAAAGTGGCAGAACTGTGCTTGTGTTTCTCATTATGAGACAACTGAGACTCAGCAGCAGCACAATAAAACAGCTTGCGATTGCACAGCTATCGCCCATAGATTTGGCAGCAGGACCAACAAAAGCGCCCCAGCAATAAAACAACAGTCCACTAGCTTGCTACGAGCAGCCAGAGGCGCACATTGCCCTTCTTTCCTCTCCCTCTCTGACAGATAATGCCGCTACGCCGGCAAAATCTTTGCAACACTGTAACCATTTCCAAACATTTGTAACGTCTCACTCACTTTCGTGTTTTGAAGTTCCCCATGTGTGCCGCGGAACTCCCGGGCTCTTGATAATCGCTCTACCGGCTGATTTCAGGGCATCCATCACGAGGTGTGTCTGCTCTCCGGCAGGTGGATTCCCCAGTCACCGGACCGCAGGGAGGAAGAGATATAACAAGCTGCGCTCGACGGCGGATACGCCAGAAAGAAACAGACTGGGGGGGGGGGAGAGGACACAGATTCAAATTCCAGACCCCGAGCCTCTCCTCCTCCTCTCTTACGCTCTCTTTCTCTCCCAAGTGATAATGTGGGCAGCTGAGGGCAAAACACGCGCGTCCACAGCACCGTTTCCAAAGTTGAGGGCGTGTCCTCCTAACCTTCAGGAGCTTCCTCCAGTTTGAGGGAGTGACCTTAATGAAAAAAATCATTACAGTCTAATGGCTGCACCGCGGACTCACACTCACTGATGAGTTTACGCCTAATGAGCTTACAACTGCACTTTTTGTCTCATGCGATTCCTTGTGGGTTATTGATTTGTGTTGGGAGCATTGTTGCCAAGTTTGTTTGTTTTTTAATTAAATAATATTAAATGTTTAACTCTTTACCATGTTCAATATTTTAACCTTGACCACAGACAACATGACCCTGTCGTTTTGTTTAAGGGTGGAGTTAAAGTCATATTCTATTGCTGACCATTTTCTCCCATGATTTTTATGTTTTGTTTTGTTTTTTATATGTAAGTGTATGTTTTATGCTAATACATAAATAACGAAAATAAATGACAGTTACAAAAGTAGGCAAAAGTCAAAATGAATGTAACGTTTTTTGCATTTTGGCGCCATCTTTTGATTATAGCTTGAAATTGCAATTTTCTTGCAATAACTGCTGTGATACAGCCTCACTCACTAATATTTGATAAAATTTTAAATAAAATAAACTATAAATTAAGTTTGAAGTGGGTGGCAAGAAGATATTCTTCAGTTTTAAGAGATCTCAGGACAAAAGGATTAAAAAAACCACTGGGCCAAGATCTATAGGTGTACCTTTAACACAACCAAATCCCTTTCAGCAAGGTTTCTTTGTTCCATTCTCCCAATGTTTCTTACATTTCCTAGTGCCCAATAACTTTCATAATATTAAAAAATATTTGTTTCATATGTGGCTATGCAATAATAGGATCTAGAGTTGTGGTCAGAAGTTTACATACACTCATCATGGGCATGAATATCATGAGCTTGTGATGGTTTTTTGAACTGTTCTTTTTCCAGGGTGGAATGATTTTACTTTAATTTGATTGATTTTATTTTGAATTTCCTCTAATACAATCTCAGAAATCTCAAATATACGTCCCTTAGCAAGTTGCACCTTGCTTTTGGCTTTCAATAGCAAACATCTGGCTGGATATTTGACCACTCTTCCTGGCAGAATTGGTATAGTTCATTTAAATTGGTTGGTCTCCTGGCACAAACCAGGCTTTTAAGCAGAGTCCAAAAATTTTCAGTATGGTTGTGTCAAGGATCAGCTGTATGGCAGGCAGGAAGAAGGACCCCAATGCAGAATACGCCGGACAGAGGTAAGAGGATGAGACTGCTTTATTTGCGTGACAGGAACAATGATGGAACTAAAACGGTGCCAGGCAGGGTGACACACAGCAAGGGGAAGCACAGAGGGGGAAACAACAGCAGGCACAATGGCAATGAAACAATGACGGGAAACAATGAAGACGACGCGACAACAGGCAAGGAACTCACGAGACTAAAGTACACAAGAGGGTTAATGACATGGGCGGAAACAGGTGGGAACACAGGTGACGTCAATGAACACTGACGAGACAAGGGGAAGCAAAACTAAACACAAGACATAGGGAACACAGGACTATCAAAAATAAAACAGGAAGAGACAGGACCAGGAACATCACAGGGGGAAACACCAGGGACCAGAGAAACCGAAATACAAAAACAGGGAAACATAACCATAGAACTCAAAACACTGGGCCACCGGCCCAGGACCATGACAGGTTGAGGGCGGGGGCTTTGGGAAGGTCATTCCAGAAGAAGAAAAGAGAAACTACCAGTTGTAGTCAATCATGATCACTAATGAGAAGTTAATAGGCCTTGGCCTTGCCAAGTTAAAAGATGCTGTAGAACCTCCAGCACCACTTATTAAAGATTTAAGTGAATGTATGTATATATTTGAGCCTGGATGTGTACTTTAGACCCTGTGCAGATTTGAGAAAATCCAACCTGTGCACCCAGTTCTTGTTTTTAAAACTCATTAAAGATGTATGACGGGCCATCGCTCCACCCTGGAAAAAGAACAGTTCAAAGAAATCATTAAAAGCCCCAAATTACCATGACTTTCATACCAATGATGAGTGGGTGTAAACTTATGACCACAACTCTATACACTTCTACCAAAGAAAAATCACTTCTGAGACATAGAGAACATTGCGTTTGTTTTTGTCCTTCATGGTGAAATATTTATTTAAATTCTCTCCACAACCCAGCACAGGTTACCATGTTAAGTCTAACATCATCTCACAAGTATTTCACACTCAGGAAGCTAAGCAGTGCATGTACTGTATAGTCACGTATTTCTCATAAATCATCTAGAACGGGGTTATTAAGGTTTAGCCTGCTGTGGCATGCTGTTGTTGTCATTTTGGTGCTCTGTGATCATTTGAGAGAGTCTTTAGTTTATATTTAATGCTCTCAGTAGCACACACTACTGCAACTACACTGACTGCTTTGCATGTGATCATATGAGTATGTGCAAATCTGCACGTGTTAATGTGTTGTTATTCTGGATGCAGCAAGTTGGAGAACCATGCAGCTTTTAAAATTCAAGAAAATTGTGTTGCTCCCACATTGCCCTGCATCAGAGTGAGCAGTTTTTTTTACAAACTAAAGAAATATCTCCCTCTTTAGTTTAAAAAATAAATAGCCTCTTAAAGCAATAGAAAAAGAAAGAAAGAAACAAACAAACAACCAAAAAAACAAAACAAAAAAAAAAAACAATCCTGCCTCCACCTGTTTGCATGGAAGACTGGATCTCTGATAAGTAGTAATTCTTGGTATATAGAAGCCCTCTAGTCACTGGCACACTGTCACAGAGCACCTCTGAATCCAATAAAGAATAGCAGTTACAGGCTTTAAGAGTTTCAAATTTAATCTTCCACTGGACTCCTTTAACAAAAGAGTGATCGGACAGTCCAGCATGCACCATCTGTTTAAAATTGCCCCATTCATATGTCAACACTGCATCATAAAATACTTGAAATACCCATTTAGACTTAAAAAAAAAAATCATCCTGTTTTGCAGCATGTCTTAGGAAAATTTATACATCAAGTCACCAACAAGATATTGGTTAGTCTTAGTCTCCCCATAACACAATTCATGCTTCTGGCGCTCTCTCAATTTGTAAAAGGTGAGGAAGGCAAGATCGCTAAAAGAGAACGGCCAGATAAGGGGAGGACTGCAAGAGGGAGAGAAAGGTAGTTTCTTTTAGAAAGGACAACAGAGAAAAAAAACCAGACTGGATTAGTCGGCTAACATGCTCTCCTGTCTGCTTTGCAGTATATAGCCCTCCATTTTTTTTAAAATCATAGTCTCATGCTTTTTGTCTCATACACACACTCACACACACTCTCATCTTTATTTCTAAACCCGCATCTTCCTCAGAGGTTGCAGCTACAAGGCATCTGGTTGGAGGGCCCATCTTGGAAGCAGAAGGTGGCCTTAGCCAACTATTCTCAGGTCAATCCAATGTCAGGTCATGGATTAGTTTATAGACATAAAACCTGACTAAATCTTCAACCTGGTACAACACCTGCATTGAAGAACCTCACACACCATCTGTTTCAAAGACTGGGAAAACTGTCTCTTCATCTTCTCCTGCTTCTCCTGCTTTTCCTCCTGGTTCCTCTCGTCCCTCCTGCTCCTCTCTTGCTCCTCCTCCCCCCTCTTCTCTCTTCTTGCTCTGAGGCACACAGGTAGTCTTGAGACTGGGACTGTCCCAGTGACTCCGCTGACAAGCTGCGGCTAGACAGGATGCTACTTAGGCTGGACTGGCGGGCGCCCCTGGGATGGGTCTCAATTTCAACACGAACCTCAATATTTGTTCTTTCCCTGTGGTCAGAATGAAGAGACACAGTGGAGTCATATGGTACTGTGCTAAAATGTTGCCATGCATCAGTCCAAAAATCATTATTAAATTAACATCACTGAGTCAGTCTGGGATCGCATTTACAAGAAACAGAAGCAAACAATATGAAATCCAGGTGCTGGGGAACTTGTGCTGTTTTAAAGGCAATTACTGATATACCAAATACTGTGGTGTTTGCTTTGTCTGTTTGGTTACTGTACCATCCACAAACTTTAAGTTTTAAGTCCTGACCTCTAATAGCAATATGGAGCTGCTGTTCTTTGTGACTTTTGAAAAACACACTCTAACCAGCAATTTCAAGCTATCGCACTGACCAACAAGTGGTGGTAACGCACCAAGAAATGCAGCAATGCCCCAGTTTTTCACTGTAGAAGAAGACCGCTTGCCTGCCAATAAGCAGAGATAGGTCATTTTCTTTCTAATTTGTTAATTTTGCATGCTCATCTCCGCTTTACTCCATCTGCCTGCCTCTGACTTGAAAATGAATCTAAATGCAGCATGGTGAAGGAAGTCTCACTACCTAAAAATCAAAGAGAGAGGAGATAAGGAGAGAGGGTGAATGGGCGTATCCATAGTGGAAGTCAGAATGGACCATGGTGAAAGACAGACTCAGCAAATACATGCTTGTGGGAGTGGCAAATTTAAAAAAAAAACTAATCAAAAATGTATTACATCTGTATTGTGACTATATCTGTACATTATA
>JAMQGT020009381.1:0-30870 GCA_024447675.2 Pterophyllum scalare | reverse complement strand
TTTGTAACCTACTTGGTTCAGTTACATATGCTTCCACTGATAAATATTGCAAGTCTGTGTTGTGATATATACCTGAGCAGCGATGAGGTGGAGAAGTACAAAAATAATGTGATGGTCCAGTTGGTTCATCGATCTGGACAACATCTAATGTATTTTAAAACTGTCTGTTTGAGAAGGTCACCTGTTAAGCTTAGTGAACTCCTTGTTCTGGGAACATGGGCTGAAAATGACATCACATCCCAGAAACCCTAAAAGAACATTTCTGCAGTGGAACAGGACACACATATGTAAAGTATCCTCACATTTTGTCCTACCGTATCCCTCAGTTTTCTGCCCGTCTTATTGCCGCTCTCATTGTCTTTGTCGGCAGTGATAAAGAGAGCAGGTACCATCTGTCCATTCCGCCAATTTATTACGAGTTGCCTTTTTTTTGTTTGCTCCCCTTCACAGATGTTAGGTCAACACTTTTTGGGTGGTGGTGGTGGTGGGGGCACTCCCGGTTCTAATGGAATTTTGTTGTGGCTTTTTTTTTTTTTTTTTTTGGTCTCTTCTCTCTTTCAGTTCAACCAGGGGCCTGTTTTTGGAATAAGAAAAGCATTGCTGTTTTCTGACTTTGAGAGAAGAAAGAAAGGGACTCCTCTGGAATTTCCTAAGGAATTTATTCGGACAGCCCCGGTAAGTGGAGATTTCGCTATCACAAAGCTTGACGATTGAGAAGACACGCAGCTATCCAACACTAAGTTTATATCTTGAATGAAAAATAACAACACAAACAAACGAGCGCATCCCTCATTTTTTCCCCATTTTTCCATTTTATTTACAGTTGCGAGGGCTTTGCGTTCTACCGCCTGGGTATAGAGTAAGTAGTACTTTTTTCCCCCCTCTCATCTTCATTTTCTGTGAATTGCAGCTGAGAGCAGCTCGTCATGTTTTCCATGCTTGGAATAAAGTGTCGATTTTGTGTCTACTCCAAGTTTTGTGTCGTGCCGCGATGCGAGTAGGTGTCCAGGATGCATCTATTTTTTTTTGCACATCTTTGGAGCGGCGTTGTGGAGAATGTGGCGCACAACGTGCACCGGTCTGCTGCTCGCTGCTACACTCCAGATGGTGGCGAGATATTTACAGAATTTTTATCGTCACCATTTATAACACGTACTATACTCACACAAAAAAGACAAAGAGAGAGAGAGAGAGAAAGAGAGAGAGAGAGAGATACATCTTTGCCCCGAACGACGCGCTGCCCTCTCCGGAGGATGCACAAGCACGCGTAAACAACCTGGAAATCGTAGGGGTATTCTGTGCCATAGTTTTGGGTCGTGTTGAGAAAGTTTGGTTTAATGTTTGGTTCTGCAAACTGAGACGACTCGGCTAGTATATCTGTGAATGTATGCGTACGTGCGTGCGTGCGTTGGTGGCGTGCCCAAGAGATCCTGACTCAGGTGGTGTAGTCGGTGGGTGGGCTGTGACTCACCCAGTTTACCCATTTTGCTGCTGTTATCTGACAGGCTTTGATGCCAGATTTGACTGGTGACTGACAGTGGCTCATGCGCAGTAGTGTGTCAGCACATGCCCGTGTTCTCTCCTCCATCACTGCCTGCTTTGGACGTTCCGTAATTTATGCACCCCCCCCCCCACCGTTAAATAGTTTTTGTCAGACTACTACTGACAAGTGATTCATATATAGCCAATTACCCGTGATTTGCAGTCATACTTTGCAGCCCCAGAAAAAAAGTGGAAAGCCTCTAAAAGGCAAGATAATGAACTGAAAAGTTTGTGTGCCTCAGTATTTTGTAGCAAAGAGAGGCATTCGCAAATGAGGGCAAGGACAGCTAGTCAGAGATATGTGTCTTCCCTGGCTAGTGTAGAGTGACAGGGGGCTAAGTGAGCATGACCATCAAGGAGAGGTAATAGCATTATGGTCTGCCAGTCATGAGGCAGTGCAAGAGATAGGCTACTGTTGCATTTCAAAAGGAACTAAATGGGTAAGCACAGGAAAACGGTGACACCAGGGCACTGAAATTTAACGCACAAAAATACACTGATGTGGCTCAGCAACACAGTTTGGTGAGTTTTTATTCAAGCAGCATTCAAGCATGAGTATAGCTGAATATTAAGCTGTTTTTTTTTTAACCTGTGCTCAACTTTTAAGAGTTTATTATCATGATTTTAATTGTTAATGATCTGTCAGTCTGCCTAAATCTTCATGTCTTTCTTTTACAAACTTGATAAAATAAGAACATAATCATGTATTATTAAAATAAAACTCCTCAAACAGCAGTGCATATATGAACATAATAATGTATTATAATATTGCCAGATCTTATTTAGCAAAATTAAAACCAACTGAAGTGTGCACACCCTCTCTTTAAATGATCATTGTGCCAACAAATTGCAATACCGCAAATGCTACGAGATGCTGAATGTCAGTGGTCATTCAGCTCAGGTATCTCTGTGAGTAAACACAGTTTTGAGCCCAAAGTGGATTTGAATTATTTGCTGTCAGGCCGTGAATTTACTGCAAAGCTTTCCACAGATTAGTCCTAGGTAAGAATGCCCCCCTGCTATCATCTACTCAGCAATGCTCCCACTTCATAAACTGGAAACATTCTGCAGTTTTCCTCCATCTTCCCTTTGAGTGATACTCCCAGACCTACTCGCCAAGCCCACATCAATCACTGCTGGATGGGATTTGAGCTGTGGCCGGAAATCGTAAGCAGGAAAGACAGGTCTGCTTGCTCACGGTTGCACAAGCTCCTCCACAGTGACCCCTGAGATCAGCATCCAGCATTGCCAGCCCCAGAGCTACATTTCTACAAATCCTTTTTTTTCCTCATTAATTATGCCTTAACGTAGTTTGCTCTATTCGACTGTGTTCACAACACACCCACTTTTCTTGTGCCTGCTGCACGTCCCTGGAGAGAGTCAAGTGTAAGCTGTAATTATGGTTTATAAACTTCATCCAGGTGACATAATGAGGGCATGGCTGAGACAGCACGGGGCTGTAATGACAGCTGCTAATACATTTATAACCGGCTTCCTTTCATTTCTCAGACCCTCTAACTGTATTGACACATTTATCAGACTGATATACTGTAAACAGTCAAAACTACTGACTATTTTATTCATATTTGTATATAAGAATTTCTAAAGAAAACAGGCGTACACTGTATCAAAAAAGTGCAAACACTGCCTAGTTCAAAGCAAAAAAAGAAAAGTGAGATCAGTATATCTATGGAAAAGTACTGTCTATATTATCTTTGTGTTTTTGCTGTTAGGAACCCCTTGATTGTGGTCCAAGGCTCGGCAAGCCGAACACCCGGCTCCCAGGGGCCGTTTTATAATGAGGATGCACTGTCAGATAATTAGATACACCTGGCGCAGGCGTTTTCAGGAAATTTTGATTCATCCCAAAATAAAATGTCTGTGCCTGCCAACATGAAAGCAAGCAAAAAAAAAAAAAAAAAAAACCCCGCTGTCACATTGCCTCTCCTCTCATGGTGGCAATGTTTTATTTATTTATCTGCATCTTTATGCTCTTGGATGAGGCAGGCTTCGTTTTGTGCTAGCTGATGCATTAGCTGCCAAAGTTCCACATCTCTTGCAGAGTGAGCTTCTCACTCATAAGGGTGTCACTGTCCCTTCATGGACACAGCCACAGCCTGAAACTGGATGTTCTGATGCCGCTACATTTAACAACTCCTTTGGCTACATGGCACAAAATACACGATACAAAATCATCCATCCAAATGGATGCACGCAAATTTGCACGTCACACACCTTTAGATGCGATTTGTCAAACGACTGCTAATCAGAAACGGATGATATTTATCCTGTGACAATGCGTGTATTGACCTTTTGCGCTTCCTTGATGATATTTCAATATGTACGTGAAATATTGGAGATTTTGAATTGGATAGATGCACGCGTGACTGATCAGTTATTTCATGCACGCACTGTAGGATGTGAGTGATGAGTGAATTCACTTCAGCAACCCCGCACACTCACACACATTTATCCACAGGCCCAATGCACACAAATACAACCTTAAATATCGCGTCTCCTCTTAGCTGTTGATTAGAAAATGCTCCGTGAGATGAAACCCTATCACCTGTGCTGTTTATTTATCAGACTCGGGGCTCCAGTCATAAATCAGACACTCATTAAGTTGTTAAACAACAACTTTTGCCTTGTGCAGGAGATGTCAGTGCTATTAAGTCTGATGTATGTGTTACAGTAGGAAGGTGAGCCATTGCAGATTGCTCGTGTTATCCAATTAAGAGAGGTTTATTATTCTTTTTTTTCCCCACTCTTGTCACATTTTAATTGAAAAGCCCAGCACTGATATTGAAGCTAATATTAAGTGATCTTAAACAAACAAACAAAAAAAAAAAACCCAAAACACTTCAGATTATCAGGATAGACTGACTTCACGTAAGTGGCACAGATGAAATGTACTTTTTGCCACCTGGTTGCTAGATATCAACATGTCAAGTCTTATCTGAGAGCAATCAATATGTGCCTTCCTCAGGTTAGAGCCGAGTAAGCCTTGATTAATGAATACAGGTTTTCATTGTAACAGGTCAACAAAAAAAAAGAGATTGAGTCTGGATTCTGCAAGCGAATTTACAGGTCTGTATTCTTGGCAAAATTACACATTATTGTGAAGATACTGTAAAGTTTCAAAAGATGTCCTTGAACTGTGCGAGACCTGTTCTTGGTTATACAACATGTTTTTTTTCCCTCTGATGCATGGCCATGGAGCGCATTCTTTTCCCAACTTTGCACCTTTACCTGAAAGTGTGTAAACAGGTGTCAGGGAAAAAAATCAACAAAACTGTCACATGGACACAGTGTTTTCATCTGAAATACATGTATGCTGTTAGCTAGCATTACACACCATAACCTAGTTTTTGTACTGCAACAAAACAAACAAGTTTGTAGCAAACCACTGATAGTAATAAACAGAAAAACCAGTTCACGTTAATTATTAACTTAATATACAATTTGTAACAGAAACAACATGCTGTTCAGATGTGAAGTTGTTTTTTGTTAAAAATCATTTTTAGGTTAAATTTACAACAGCTTGTGTTGTAAAAAAAAAAGATTAATTGAGCAGTAAAATTTGTTTTCTGGGTTTGGAATAAATTTACTGTTGTTTTCTTTTTTTTTATGTAGTTGAAATTGCACACAGAGAGACTGAAAATGCCAAACTATACCTCAACACATGCAGTAGTAAAAGCAAAATAGTCAAAACCACTGACTCGGTAATGTCTGAAAAAAAATAGCTAATGCATGCTAACAGCTAGCATTAGCCACCACAAACTGCTGATTATATTGTAACACGCAAGGCTGTGGCAGACAAAGATCTGATGGAATTAAATTGAGAAAAGGCACACCGGTCATTAATCAAACTTAATGTCTTCTTTTGATATCTTATTCTAACATTAATTACTAGGATGAGAAAGCTACTATAGTCTCTTGATACTACACTATTTTGCCAAAGGTATTCACTTGTGTGTCTTCACACACATATGAACTTGAGTGATGTCCCATTCTTAATCCACAGGATTTAATATGATGTCGGCCCACCCTTTGCAGCTATAACAGCTTCAACTCTTCTGGGAAGGCTTTCCACAAGATTTAGGAGTGTTTATGGGAATTTTTGACCATTCTTCCAGAAGCACATTTCTGAGGTCAGACACTGATGTTAGATGAGAAGGCCTTGCTTACAGTCTCCACTCTAATTCATCCCAAAGGTGTTCTGTCAGGTTGAGGTCAGGACTCTGTGCAGGTCAGTCAAGTTCTTCCACACCAAACTCGCTCATCCATGTCTTTATGGACCTGCTTTGTGCACTGGTGCCCAGTCATGTTGGAACAGGAAGGATCCATTCCAAAACTGTTCCCACTGTTTGTCTTGGTATGTTGAAGCATTAAGAGTTCCTTTCACTGGAACTAAGGGGCCAATCCCAACTCCTGAAAAACAACCCCACACCATAATCCCCCCCTTCACCAAACTTTACACTTGGTACAATGCAGTCAGACAAGTACCGTTCTCATGGCAACCACCCAACCCAAATCTAGCAATCCAATGGACGACCCATTGGATTGCTAGATGGAGACATGTGATTCGTCACTCCAGGGAACACGTCTCCACTGCGCTAGAGTCCAGGGCAGCATACTTTACACCACTGCATCCAACACTTTGCATTTTACTTGGTGATGTAAGGCTTGGATGCAGCTGCTCAGCCATGGAAACCCATGAAGCGCTCTACATCTGAAGGCCACAGGAAGTTTCGAAGGTCTGTAGTGATTGACTCTGCAGAAAGTTGCCAACCTCTGTTTTATGCCCTCAGCGTCCGCTGACCCCACTCTGTCATTTCAAGTGGCCTACCACTTTATGACTGAGTTGCTGTCATTCCTAATTGCTTCCACTTTATTATAATACCACTAACAGTTGACTGTGGAATATTTAGTAGTGAGGAAATCCTAACATAGTACCATACTAGAATTCACTGAGCTCCTGAGAGCGACCCATTCTTTCACAAATGTTTGCAGAAGCAGTCTGCATGCCTAGGTGCTTGGTTTATACACCTGTGGCCATGGAAATGATTGGAGCACATGATTTCAATGATTTGGATGGGTAAGTGAATACTTTTGGCATTGCAGTGTACATGATCTAAGATGAAACCTCACTTCAGCAACTGTAATACTGCAGTGTATGTGCCTATTCAAATATAATGTAAGCTCTATATCATCATTTGATCTGGAGCATATTTCTTCCTTGTAAACAGTCAGTAATGTTACCTTTAAGTCCTTCCATCATTGGTAATATATAAATTCAGCTAGTTCAGCACAGTACTACAGGGCACCTGTAGTATTTTTGACCTATACAAATGCAATTCTTTAATATTTAAGTATCATTGCAATTCAATGAATTATTCAGTCTTGGTCCACGATGTAGAAGTAAAGCTGAGTATTCTTTATACAAGCACAGCATGGCATTTACAGTATGCTGTCTGTGAGATACTGTTCATCGCATTACTGCTGAGCTTTAATTTGACCTTGGCTATCTTGATCTTGAACCAGCAACAAAACACTGTTCAGTTAGGGTACTTCTTGAAAAAAAAAAGCTGCTACACAATTTCTCTAGCAGTGCTTCTAATTCACGCTCAATCATGCATGATTAGAAATCTATCATCATTCATCTCAACCAGCAATGTTGTGGTGGATGGTTCCCTTCCCTGCTCGACTATCGGCTGCATTGTTGTTGGATAAAGAAAATCTGGGTCTGCAGTGTGCAGTCAAAATTGGAAAAACAAACAGACAAAAAAAAAATTAACAGAAAAACATTTCTTTCATGCTCCCGTGGCATAACAGGAACTCACAAAACTGATGGATATCGACCTAAGACAAGAGGATGATGTTATAGATGTGCTGCTCTGTGCCACAATCCCTGCCTGTACTAGGGGGAACATCAGGATTCATGAATACCTTTACAATATCATACGATCAAATGCAATAACAATTCTAACTGCAAAAATATTCTATATGATACACGAATGAAATCTGAATAATTCTGCAAGGCTACTGCAGTAATTTTTTGCAGAGCTGTTGCACTGGAGTTGGCTGCACTGGATTGGGTGTTCATGATATCATGATATCATTGCCCCCCCCGCATACATACCTTACCGGTAGTTATTTTGGCGCGATAGCTTCTAGCTGCGATAATGACTTTGTGTGGTTTCAAAAGAGTAAACACCAATGTAATCTGACAGCCTGGCCTTTATGTAAGCTGCATGTACAGCACCATGGTGTTAATTTATCTCCATACATGCAAATGCTTCAGCATTCCTCTGCCATCTGGCACCTTGTGAGATTATGGAGGGCACTGGTATGTTGAATATTGGCCTTATAGTCTACTGGGATATGGAAGCAAAGAAGAAAACAGAAAGGAATAATGCAGGCAAGCTGGAGCCAGGGTACTCTGCACAGTTCAATGCTGCTGCCTTTACCCGACACGAACAAGAGAAATCAATTAGACCTACTCGGTTGCTATCCAAGGGACTTCCACCATGGGAAAGGGTAGAGCAAATCAAAGCATTTGGAAAAAAACAAAAAGGAAAGCAGCAGAAGTGGAAAGTGAACTCGAGTGGCAGTTTGTGGGATTCTTTGTCAGATCATCCGCCTCTGACCTAAAGATAAGATTAATTTTCTCTGTGTACATCCCAGACTTGCTTATGATTCCAGGCACTTTCCAATCTCTTTTTTTTTTTAACACTGATGCAAACTTTTTTTCCTCTTACTGTCCTTTCAGGTCAGTAATGAGAAAAAAGAAAGGCTGACAAAAATGCACCTTATAAAGGATACTTTGATGAAGCCTTAGCTGCAAATAGAAGAAATCTCAGTTGTCCCAGCAGACTCAGATCCACACTATTAGATTTTTATATTCATACCTTGAACCCATTCCGGTAGTCACTTGGAGGTCACTGTGAACAATATTTCTGCTCCGCATCATGATGGGCAGCACATGATTGTATTGCTAAAAAGAGGAAACAAGTTAAAGTTTTTAAGCCTTAAAACTTACATTCAAACAGGGTTTGGTTTTAGAAAAGTCTTTATTTGGGTTTTATAGGGGGGAAAAAACTATCTTAGGGCCCCTAAGAAAAAAAAAACAACTTCATATTGAACATGAAATAGTCCAACCATTGTGGTAGGATCGGTGAGGCTTGTATCCACAGCATATAATTTATTAATAGTATTTTACAGCCAGCTAAAGAACAGCCTGTAAGAGTATGCAGAGTCACAGCAAATATAGAGATCCTCTTCCCAAATTTGACTAAATAGACATTTAAATTCTGTATGTGAATTTCTCAAAAATCTTAGAGAAAATACTTGTATAACTGCTGGAGATGAGGCAATCACACAACGCAACTGATGCTTTATGCATATTTTATTGAATGAAGCTGCGCTGTGCTCTGTAAATACAGAGGTTGAGAGTGCACAGCATGGATTTCACAGGATCCAGCAGCCTCATTGTCTTTGATCAGACTGAAAAAAGGACACTTTTTGATCAAGCTCTACCTTGGACATTTAAATCAAATCCCCGACAGAGTCAGAAGCTGTATGGCTACAGAGTGTAATCGCTGCACACAGAGGATGTGGACATCCCCGAAAGTGTGCTAGAGCCTATTATATTGTACGTTTTGAAATCTTTTTCCCCCACTTTCCCTTGATGAAGATCTGGCACTTGGCGATAGTGGAGTTACTCTGCAGAGTGGAAATTCAATTTGACAAAGAAGACCTGTCTCATGGAGTCTTTTAAATGATTATGATCGCACAAAGTCAGCAATGTAACAGACCTGGAAGGATTAATGAACAAGAATCCTGTACTTTTTTTTTTTGGCCCCTCCGTAGCGATTTGCAGTTGAGGGAAAATGATAATCACGTGTTCGCAAAATAACTGACATTTCGATAGCAGAAGCATTAAAAGTTGTTCTCCATCTATAATCCTGTGTGTACAGTTAGCTCAGTCCCCCTGACAGAGCACACATGTAAACACAGCACCCCAACCTCCCACTCAGCCCTGCTGTAGGTTTGGCTGTGGGTGCTCGGCAGATCCCTCGGCATCATGAGAGAATAACAATGAGGGTTTTGGGAGGGATCAGTTCCCCAGCAAAGAGCCATACTGGGTAGGGTTTATGTAAGACCCTGGCTTCCTGAGCTCTCTGCCAGTTTAAGACGACAAACAAATGGTACCGAGGATACCAACTTGCCAGAGGGATGGGTGGGTGTATGTGTGTGTGTGTGTGTGTGGGGGGGGTTGTTGCATCTCCTCATGCTACCCCCACTGCTTCATCCTCCCTTCACACAAACACCGTCCCTCTGTTCATACCCAAGACTGGTTATGTGTTGTGGCTTGTGATACCACGTCTCATGTGTATCTGTGCAAGTTGAGTGTGCTTTCAGGCCATTTGCTGGCCTTGCAACACTGTAGCCTACTTTGAAGCCACTGCCTTCCCTTATCATCCTCTCCCCCTTTGTTTTCCTCTTCATATGTTCCAGTGAAAGACGGCTGGGATATGTTGAAACCCATCCTTTCTTCTGCCTGGCTTGTCATTTTTTTTTCCAAAATATATTTTTATTTTTTTAGGTAAGCTGCCACAAAGGTTCACTCAGCCCTGACACCCGAGCGGTTCTAAAAATGTCAAAACAGGCGCTGAAGCCTTGTCCTTTTTGGATAATGTAATTTATGTTTTTCCATCAGTATTTTTTGTCTCCACATGGCATTTCTAACGATGCGATTCCCATCATAACTTGACTGCAGCTCGCTGAGGAATTAAATTATCTTTCATTAATTATTAAAGCATTATAAATAGAGCTAGATGTGCTTAACCCAGTTTAAGTATCTTTATAAATAGCTGTTTCTGTAGTTATTCCTACAGAAATCAAGCTTGGAAAAAAGTAAAAACAAACACTGTATCACAATCATGCTGAGAGACAGACCTACCTAGTAGTGATTAGAGGTGGCAAAGCTTCTTGATTTTTAACATGGATGCCCAGAGGTGCCAATCCAACTCAGGCTTAGGCTCATTGCAGCAAAATTGCAACCAGCTACTGATAAGACAAAGCCCTCAATCCCTTAGCGTCAGGTGTATTTTTAGCAAAAGCATCTACCACACTGCATGTGTGCTGTCTAGATTTCACAACAGAAGGCATCACAACAGAAGTCCGCTATTTTAAATCGGCTACATCTGGACTGAAAAATGTGGATGATGCATAAGCAAATATGTTTCATGGTAAAAGCTACAGTACTACGCATCAGTTTTAAAGATAAACTGGAGGATTAAGTCAAGTCAAGTCAATACATGCAGCTGAAAGTTGATTTGGGAAATATCCCAAAGACACAAAGCGATGCCAAAACTGACACAAAGAAAAGGGCAGCTTTTCAATCATTTCAGTCCCCAGATGCTACAAGGAAGACATATTGCATGCGCTGTCTTCCGACATGCAGCAGTCCAGAACAAGGTCTCCCTTTTATTCCTGCAAAGTACAGAAATACACCATAGATAACATTAGGATCCATTGAGTTGGGAGTAAGGGAAAATCGATGCAAGGTGAAAATTAAATTTGGCCCAAAGAGCCTTTAGGCAGAGTGCAATTTGAAAACACATCTTTTATTTTCCCCTGGGTGTCTGATTGGGGCTGGCAGGAGATGGACATTGGATTTAACCATCATAGAAAAAAGCGGAGGTATGTTGCGAGCAAAAGGGAAACACCCTTCTCTCACTTCTGAATGTGCCTCCCCTTTGATTGTCTAATTCAGTTAGGGCCACGCGTCCCTTATCGGATCATATCAAAGGTCAGAGGCGTCCTGTAGACAAATCAATCTCACTGTCTGAGGAGGTGCAGAGGAAGCATGGATTGAGAGAGAGCTGATCCATCTAGTGGGTAGGATGAAGGTGGGTGAGGAGAAAGAGAAGTGGGGGCAAAGAAAAATTATGGCATCTGCTGCTTGGAGAGAAGTGGGCGGGGAAGGTGAGATTGAACTGTTGACTTGGGGAATGCAATATGCTCTGAGAGAGAGAGAGAGAAAAAAAGAGTTGACATTATTGCTCGGAAGATAAGTGCAATTATTTGAGAAGCTCTGGCGCATTATAACCTGCCCGACTAACACGCACATAAGCCGCTGATATGTTCTAAGGTGGCTCAACTGTTCCAAAAACAATCTGTTTTGAAAGAAAACAGCTATTTGGTGGTCACCACTGCCTAGCTGGTTTATGTCTGTGCTCTAATAGGGGCAAAGATAATCTGGTGGCTGCACATTGCTTAACTCTCGGTTTCCCTCATTCCTCATTTAAGCTGGTTTTGTTCATACAGTTGGAGTTTGGTTCAGTTTTATGCATTAAATTGTTTTGCTAGCACTTTGTGTACAAGGTCACAACTAAGGCTGATCAAATATGTGTATTGTTATTTTTTTTGTAATTAATGTTTGTACATCTTTGAGTTCTATATAGTATTTTAAATGTAAAATGTTTTGGTTTGGACTAGTTGGCTGTAAAGAAAAAGGAGTTTCAAACTTTTTTTCCAGGAGAAAAATCTCAGCGGTATGGAAGCTTGTCTCCGCCACTGAAAAAAGCTTTTTTTTTTGCTATCCATAACTCTAAATTTCGATGTATTTTCTTGAAATATTGAATTATGCATCTCAAAATTATGTGTTAATAAGTCAAAATTTCAAGTTAGCGCTGCAAATCACAGAACTCCGTGAAGGAGGTAATTTCCTTGTTTCCTGGATGCAAATGACATCAACGCACGTGCACTCAAAACCGGGTAGCTACAGTGTCAGTTATCTAGCAGTCTACCAATCGTGAACAAATTGTCGTCAGGTTTTTGACCTTTGAATGCTTTCTAGTGAATAAGAGCTACATAAAGTGTATGAAATCAACGTTTCCATGTTGATCTGTTGGACAGCTGATGCCTTTAACCTCCTGCTTCCAGGTAAGCGAGCTTCCTGATTGGCAGAGCTAAAACAAAATTTTGAGTTAATAAGTTGAAATTTCGACTTAACTTGAAATTTTGAGGTATGGATGGCATTTTTTTTTCAGTCAAATATGTACTGTTCATTAAAGGTTGTTCATTTCTCTTGTTAAACCACTGTTTATCGTTCTTTTCATTCCTTACGATCCTGAATGTTTTAAACCAGTACTCCAGAACTCTCAGAATGCCCATTAACAAATAGTCATAATTAAACCAACGATGCATAAACACTCTAGTGGTGAGCTCCAGTCCTGGGCAAAGTTTATAGGTGAATATAAATCATCCATGGTTTAATGCCAACCACATGTTTAATTTGGCCCCTTTGAGTGCCTAATTAGTTCAATTACTTTCAATCCTGCATGGAGAAGCACACGCAGAATGCACCCAGGTTGCCCTTCGGTCTTCTCACATTAAATGGCAACCGTGTATTTCCTCCTGTAAGATTAAAACTCACTGTGTAATAACTCACCAGAGCCTCCCCTCCAGACACTGTTGCAGTGGTTCAGTGTGAGATAATGTTTGCTCAAGCAACTCTCAATGAGATTCAGCGCTCTGGTGACACCATTACTCTAAGCTCATTGCCTAGTCAGGTTGGGTGGGTCTACCCTGCCTCCGAAAGTCAAAGCACAGAGGCGCCAGAGGAGAGAGCACCTCTCGAGACAGATTACATGTCTGCGGACAAGCGAATAGGCTTGCACTTCACCTCTGCCTCAGACAAGCCGGTTATTATCTTTTGGTTTTTGTTTTTTTCATGCTCTTGCCGGTCATGTAATGCATCCAGGACAAGATGCTTGCCTGGCAGCCTGAGCAGGTGGACGACAAGGCAGCTTACACATTTTTGCTAATAGCAGGCAGTCAGGGAAACGTATCTGAAATGAAGATGATGGCACAAGCCTGCAGTGGAAGTCAAAGCAGCCTAGGCCTGAGCCAAAGTGTTTTAAATGGATTACACCAGTGTGTCATTGCGATTACACGCTCCTTGCAGGGACCGCGACAAGATGAATTGTATTTTATGGCTTTACAGCAGATCTTTTTTCTTTCTTTTCTCCTCCAACTTGAATGCGTATTTTCCACTACCATGTAGCGTGGTCTGAATGTGGGATTGTTTTTGCCTTTGAACTACCTGACAAACAGTTAATCTTTTTCTTTTTTTTTTCCTTGAGGGGACTTTTTCAGTGGATCTTAGTGCTGAGCTGCAGACTGTGAATACATTATGAATATATATATATATGTATGAAACACTAGAACTTGCCCTCATTTTGCATTTAATGCAAAACATACAGTGACCCCAACAGAGCCCCAGAAAATGCAGCATACTACATGCCAGTGCATATGGTAGTTTTTCCTTTATGCCTTTACTGTAGGTCCAATTATTTTTCACTGCCTGCTTAATAGCAGTGTGTTATCCTTGTCAGACACCGAGAATGCCAACAACATCACCCATCAGACTTCACTTCGGCGATGTTGTTGGCATGGCCATGCATGTGCAAGACCAATTCACAGCCCCGTTCTCTACTCAAATACACTATCCACCATGTATCATAAAAATCAATGATAAAATGTAACAGCAGTGCTTCCTCCCATCTTAACTTCATTACTGCAGAAAATCATCAGATATAGCAAAGTGTGTGAGCAAGCAGAGAGGATTATGAAACCTCCAGAGTCTGGGAGAGCGGATGTGTATTCGTGTGTGTTTGTGAGAGAGAGGTTAGGCCTCAGGGGAGTCCATTAAGTAGAGAAAGGGCAGGGGGTTAAACACCAGAGAACACCACGTGACCCACAGGAACATATGTTAAAATACACAGTTGCACACAAACAGACTCATTTACTTTTGGAGGCATGGCACTTATCCGTTTTATAGTATCAAGCTACCCACCTAAACCAGAAACTCTAAATTGCTTTCAACTCGCTCTTGTTCGGTGATGCACACACGGAACAAGAGCGAGTTGAACCATGCTGTTTTCAGTTGGTGTGATTTGGGGGTGTAGTGGACATAACCAATTGTACAAACCCATGCAAAAACTATGAGACTATAGTTTTTGCATGGAAGCTATTAGAAACATGCAAAGAAATCTACACATGGAATTAGATATTTATATTACCTCTAAACTCCTTAATATTGTCCCCTTATTTATAAAATAATATGAAACTAAACCTATTTAAAAAAAATTGCAACCCTGTGGCAGCACTTTCTTGTGGAATCAAATTGAAGCAGAAGTTATTACTATATACATTTTCATATTTAAAGAAATATATGTTCTATATGGACATTATTGGCTTTTTGCCGAGACAACATTATAATATCAACATTGCTTAAATGTTACTTATATAACATTGCTTAGGCAAGATTAAGTTATAGCTAGCATCCAGTTTGCTTAGCTTAGATCGAGACTAGCACCAGCTAGCCTGGCTCTTGCATGCTATAGCCTAAGCAGGTTCTTTTGGTATGATACAGTGAGATTAGGCAAGCAATGGAAACCTCATGGTGAGTAGTGAGGCTTAGCAGTTCATTGTGCTAAGCTTAGCTAGCTGCCTAGTGGCTGTGTTTTTATTTTTTTACTGTATAGAATGAGTAGTATTGATCTATAATGTCTAAATGTACATTTACTTCATTTGCACTGATGCGTTTGGCCATCTACTGGTGAGGTTTCACAAAATGGATGTCCTGAGGAAAATGGTAAAAATCAAATGAACACATTCTCTAAAGTCTTCAACTGAATAAAAATGTTATGTAAAGACATTACATTTGTTTTTATATCTATATCTGTGCTTCCCTATATTTCTTGCCTAATATTTTGGTTAAGTTTACATCACAGTAGCCTATTTTGGGCTGGAGGACATGTAGAGAAATGATCATTAAAACATACAAACTATTCTTTGAAATACAAGGAATATATATATATATATATATATATATATATATATATATATATATATATATATATATATATATATATAAAACATGGGAACAAGTATCTGTGAAATGTGAGTTTACACTGCTAAGTGATGGTTTACTGCCTTGCAAAGACAATTAGATTACATTGCCAAGACAGTGATTGGCCTGTACTGGCCTTAGCATTGAAATAATTCTTTAGTTTCTTTTTTTTATCAAGTGTCTGTAGTACTAACCTGGGTTAAACTTGCCCTTCAAGCTAATTATAACACTACCATCTGTGAATTTAAGTAGTCTTAACAATGACCACTGTGTCAGGCTATTGAAAACAATACAAATTAGCCTCTGTACTGTTGGCCAGTGGGACAATGTATTCTGCTAGCTTTATCACATCTTGCCATGGCCTACTATTAATCTTGTAGACTGTATTGCATGAATTAATGCTCTGAGGGATTTGTGAGGCCATGGATATGGATTACATTGTCTAACAGTATATTTGAATTGGTTTCTGAATGTAATTCCAGTGGACTAAGATAAAATTTAGCCGATAAGAGTCTGCTGTAACAAACCGCACCACTTTTGGCTTTGTCAGTCTGTTGTGAATGAAGCCTTGCTCTCATAATCCTGTTCAAGAGCTCTGAAGCTAATTTAGTGAAGTAGTAGGTACTGGTGGGGATTGGTTTAGAAGTTGTTTCATTTTTTTTACTATGCGTTTTGTATTCCTGCTGTTCACCTTCTTTTCCTTATTGAAATTCAAACAGACTACAACAAGTTTTACTTATCTACATACAATACTGTGAAAAAGTCTTGAATCACTCCTCATTTCTTTTTCCTATTTTGTTAGGAAACCGGGAAATAGGTGCAGAGATTTACTGAAAGGTGCAAACAAACATGGAAAAACAGTATATAAGGCCAACACAGAGTTTGTACAATTCAGACAAGCTTGAAAGTCAATATTTGGTATGACCCCCTTTATTCTTCAGCACAGTCTGAACTCTCTGAGGCAGCTTTCTTGTTCTCTAAGTAGTCTTCAGGAATAGGCTTCTTGACTGAGCAGGCTTCTTGAAGGACATTCAAAGCTCTTCTTTGGATGTTGGCTGCCTTTTGTTCTGTTCTCTTGTCAAAATGATCCCACACTGCTTCCGTAACATTCCGTAACAAGGTCCGGGCTCTGGGGAGGCCAATCCATGACTGATAGTGTTCCATTGTGTGTTTTTCTATCCATGCATGCTTTTACTGCATTGACAGTGTGTTTGGGATCATTGTCATTGCTGAAAATTGAAGCTGTTTCCAATCAGATACTATGCAGATGATATTGCATGGTGGATCTTAATCTGACGGTACTTTTCTGCATGAATAATTCCATCAAGTTTGACAAGAGCCCTGAACACCACTGGGAGAAATGCAGCCCCAAACCATGACAGACACTCACTGTTGTACTTGTCTCCTGACCTCCTCTGTACATTCTGACAACACTTTAAACCAGTAATTTCAAATTTGGATTCATCATCCCATCAGACCTGTTGCCACTGATTTTCAGTCCAGTTCTTTTTTAATTTGTCTCAGCCTTTTCTCCCTGTTTCCCTTCCTTAAGAATGGCTTCTTGACAGCCATCCTTCCACTGAGACCATTTCTGATGATGCTTCAGTGAAGAGATGGGTCAACTGAAGGTCCACATCAACTCTCAGATCATGTGTCATATCTGCTGGATTTTTTCCCATGTCCTTAAGGACATGTCTTATAGATACTGTTCAGTAGATGGCCCTGCCACTTCCACTCATCCAGTTTCCTCAGTTTTTTTAAGGACACACTGCACAGCATGCCAAGATATGCCAAGGTTTTGGGTATATTCTCGTTGGGAATCACCTTGTTGGTGCACAAATACTACGTTTTGTCTGTCAGACGGTGTAATTGTTGGCATTTTTTATAGATTGGACTAAAAAAATGGGAGCAAATTCAATGTTTTTGTGACTGGCTGCGGGTAACAACGTGCCTAAAGATACAGTTGGTTTGTTGCTATGTTGTCTGTTTTGTGTAGACATGATACTTTTTCATCCCTTGAGTTAGGTGCCTTTTTTATGCTTGAATGATTCATATATCAGAGTTAAGTGGCTTAACAAACAAAAAAAACTTTTAAATGGTCAGGTAAAACTACTGGACTGAAAATTTGTTAAAAAGCAGCCAATGTTCAAAGAAAAACTTTAAAAGACCTTAAGAAAGTCTGGAGAACTATTGCTGAAGACCTTTATTTTGCTTCCAAGGTTACTTGGAAGCATCCATCCACTTTCGCTTATCCTGTTCAGGATCGCAGGGGGCGGGAGCCTGTCCCAGCTGCCATAGGGCAAGAGGCAGGGTACACCCTGAACAGGTCGCCAACACAGAGAGACAAACAACCTTTCACACTTACATTCATGCTCTCATTCACACCTATGGGCAATTTAGAGTAGCCAATTAACCTAACCCCAGTAATTGTACATCTTTGGACTGTGGGAGGAAACTGGAGTACCCGGAGGAAATCCACGCAAGCACGGGGAGCAGATGCACAGAGAGAGGGAGAGGCCTGGGCCAAGGTGGAATCAAACCCAGACCTTCTAGATGTTATTCTAACTGTGAGGCAGCAGTGCTATCCACTGCACCACCATGCTGCCTTTGGAAGCAAACTATAAAAAAATTAGAAGGGAACTCAGTAGAGCGCATACCGCACCCACCCCAAATTTTCTATGAGCCGATACTATGCTACCAAAATTTATCAGCTGTTCCTTGTACCACCCCCAACAACTCCAGAAATTTTCATCAAAATCGATTCATAATTTTCAGAGTAATCCTGCTAACAGACAAACAGACCAATGCAACTGAAAACATAACCTCTCTCCACCTATCGGTGAGCGAGGTAATGAGGGGGGGCTCAAGACTTTTGCACAGTGCTGTGTATCCCTTCATCTCCCATGAATGCAAAATTTCAGAACTGTCTTGAGGCAATTTCTTAAAATTTGGCACAAGAATTTACATGAAAAATGGAAGAACTGATTAGATTAAGGCAGACAAAATTCAGCATGACCTTGGTTTGTCAAATTCTCTTTGTCAAATGGATTTATTTTTTTTTAAATGTGGCACAAATGTTCAATTGGACTCAAAAAGGAGCTAATTATATTTTAATAAGAGAGAATTATCAAATGAGTAACCAATTCGAAAAGGTCAAAGGTCAAACTTTACTGTGACATCATAACACTCCACAAAACCTCCTTTTTTCTCTCTCCACTATTTAATGCCACAACTCAATTTGCTGAATTGGTGACAACTGCCATCGGTGCCCTGTCCATTGAATTCCTTTAAAGTCTTTTCTGCTTCATATAGTATAGTCCAGACAGGTATAGATGCAAGCTTGTTAATGTACTGAACAGAAATGCATCAGCTTTCCAAACTATTTTACCCATAAATTGCCGACAAACACTTTTGGAGGTTTGTTCTGTCTGACTGAAAGAATAGAAAAACCATAAAGAATATAAGCTCCAGAGGAACTTTTCCCTCCACTGATCACACAGACTTCCCACAGGGATGTCTAGACTTTAGCTGCTTTCCTTCCTCCCCCTCACCTTTTCCATTGAATTAGATCAGATTATTTTAACGTGACATAATTTCTCTTGATGCTTCCTTCACACTAAAGTCATCACCACAGTCTATTTAATGGCGACCTACTGTGAATTTATTTATTTTTTTACTTCTTGTAATTGAAAATAATGTTCTTAAACGACGCTTTAAGGATTGCACATTTTTCTCCCACACGCTGCAAGCATTCCCTCCTGCTTTTTTATCAGCCACACTGGGAGATATCAATGTGTCATGTGCATTCCAAGCATCAGCACACAGCAGAGGCAATTTTAAACACTCTTGGCGGTGCCTAGCAAACAACACTTGCAAGTGTGCAAAAAATATGGCTTCATTCTCTTTTCTTTCTTTTTTTTTTTTTTTCCTTTTTGGAGGGGAGGTTATTCCTGTTTACGTCTTTAACCCACTGAGGCACACTGAGGACAAATGTTTGTAGCTTCTTGTGTTTTTTGGCAGGCCAGCGTGCGCTAACAGCAATTACAAGTTTCAAGCCAGGGAAGATGAGAAAATAAATTAGCATGCAGCTCCAGGCTGTGCCACAATCATGGTGCATCTCAGCTGAGAAACACTAGCATTCACATTTACACTTGCATATTAATTACATGAAGTAATGGCTCACTAATGACACTTTCCCTACCCTCGTGCTCCACCTCTGCTCCGTCTTAAGTAACGTATTTTCTCAAAAACATGACAAATGGGTGGTGCTGTGGACGGAAGGGGGGAGGATCCAACATTCAACATTAAGCCTGCTACCTTCCCCACTGAGCCAATGAATTTTTCATAAACTGTCCCCAGAGGTTCATAAACATTGAAGGAGAGAGCAAGAAAGACTGTGTTAGCAAGAGACAGGAGGGGTGGAGGGGGTCCCATTTTGAGGTCTTTGCAAGATGTTTTCTTGCACTGAGTATGCAAAGAGACGTGCTGTAGCTGAACTTGCAGGGAGGTGGCAGCACTTGCAGCTGTCAACAAGACTGCTCCACTCAGTATTTTTCTGTGCTTAGAGCTGACCCTGCCATCCATTTGGCCCCACTTTATGATTACCATAAATGCCTGGATTGCCTGCATAAAAATGTGGAGTGGAGATGAGGGCCTCTGCTTCCATTAGTGGCCTCTTTTTACTGGAAGGGCCAAGTGTGTCCCTTGGGTAAGGCCAAAACTCTCACTGTCCTCTACAGTCTGTCAAATAGACTCAATCAAGGACTGGGCTAAGTGGATAGCTACGCTGATGGTGATGTTCATAAAGTGATTATTCATAGAGAATCCATTGAGTGTGTATTTAAGAGATAACAGGGGGCAGGAGTGTTTCCACACAAAGAGATCAGTCTTAAAAAAAATAAATAAAAATAGCTCAATCAGTGACACTCGTTTTTGTTTTGCTAAATTTTACATCCAATCAGAATTTAGAGCTGCAGGATGTTGTTATTAAAGGATGTCTGGAAATTAATTGGTGGCTTAATTAGTTGCACTTATACAATTAAACAAACAAGCAAACCCACGCGAATGTATTCTATATACTATACTGTTACAGTCAAACTGCGGGAGCTGATGAGTGCAGTTAGTTCAAAGCAGAATGGAAATGAACATGGACATTGTCTATTGTAATCCATAGCTCATAGACTTTTCAGGTCATTTAGTTATTTGGACATATAGCTCTATCGCACAGATTATTACAATTTTGTAGAGGTGCCCAGGTGCTACATCATTTTATAAGGTATTACTGAGACCGAATATATAATGACATTGCCTTGTCTTTTTCAGGGATTTAAATTTCAAATTGATCTTATTCTGTTTATTTAGCAGCAGCAGCTTTTCTAGATGAATCTCAGCAAGGAAGAACTAAACAGAAATCTCACCATTAATTCAAAGGTTGCACTGCATACAAATTTGCAACCAACTAAAAATACATGCAAAGAAACAGCACAGCAACTGTTGTGATTAGCATTGACTGTGTAAAAAAAAAAAAAGCACATTTGCTTTTTCCTAAAGTTGAGAGATTAAAATGTGAAAGCAACTCTCTGAGGAAGGCATAGGAGAGCGGCACAATAATATATGCAGAGGGAGAAAAAAAATCTATTACGAGCATGATGACGAGAGATCAATGTTGCCTCTTATTCCCAGTGACAGACTGAAGCTAATATAATAATTAGCATTAATGCCACCATGGTATAAATTGAGCAGGCTTTATTTTTAATAGTCCTGATACTGTCTCCATTAGGCAAAAAGTGATATTCTATGAGTGAAATCTGTTACATGCCCTTAGGGATCTGTGGCCAGCAGTGGAGTGAAACTGGATTGCATTTGTCAAAATCTGAGATGGATTTGTGCTTTACTACACACCTTGAAAATATCTTTATTTAGTATGACTCTGTATCCAGTTTGACCTACCATACAGGGATGGTAGTGTACTCCGATGTGTTGAGTCTGCTCAGTCTGCTAGCCTTTTTTAACATAAATAACCTAAGTTAGTATTTACAGCATAATGAATCACTTTAAAAAATAAAATGACTCTGAGCCATTTTTTTTTAAATTTTAATGACAGATAAGGCCTTACGTCCAACTTGGTCTCAGTGAAGCTGCTGGTTTTGGCAAGGGCTGCAGGTGGTGAAGCTCTAGTTGCACAGTGCTTTATTTAAAAACAAAACAAAAACAAAACTAAACAAACAAACTAAAAATAATTTTTAAAAATGCCCCAAACATATTGAACTATGCCAATTCTGATAGAGCCTGACTGATATAGGATTTTAAAGACCAAAACTAATACAGATATTTGGTGATTTAAAAATATTGGTCGATTTCCTTTCAGATACATGAAACAATAACAGATTTTGTTAAAATTTGTTAGGTGCAGTAGTTTTCTGTTTTTGTTTATGCTCTGCCTGACTCTGCTCGATCAGCTGGTTATTGCGTTTGTTGCACTCCATGTTGCTAACAGGGTTAGTGTGGTGCCCTGTGGGGGACAAACTATGCACTTATAACATGAATGAAGGGCGTTTCACCTGTCTCTTCTTTGTTTTTGCTTTTTAAATTTTTCATTTATCGGCCACCGTAAATGCACATACCAGTAGATCAGAAAATAGCAAAAAGGTAGTATTGGACAAATAATACTGTACCAGTCTAAATCCTTAACATCCTAAAACAGACACCATTTTTAGATGATATTCTTTTGTTGGTAGCTGATATTTTGCAAGGTTTAAACTTTTTTTTTACGCATTTAAGTAAAACGTAGGCACGCTAATTTGTAACCGAGGTTTGATTAAGTCCAGAGTTGCAAAAATGTTTCACAGGTAGCGTTTTCTTCCTCATAAAAGTAAAACTTGACCCTGAGACTGCAGCCTTGAAAAAAGTACAGATGCAGCACCTCCACTTCAGTTGATTGCCACATGTGCAAGTCAATTTTATATTTCCTTCTTCTTTTTTTCTTCTTCTTTTTTTTTTTTTTTACATCTCTTTACAACATGGAGAGTATAACTGTGGGTTCTTTTGAGTGAGCAAAAAGAAAAGCAGTTACCTTAATACGGCCTTTATTTAGATCTTTGATTTTGAAGCTCTTGTGCATATTGATAACCAACATCACTTGACTTTTGTGCAGTCTCATTTAATGTCTCTTGTAGAGGTTTATATGCAGAATGCTTTAATCAAGACATTTTGGACCATATCACATATACTCACATAACCAGCAGTTGTTTATTCTTAAATTATCAATCTTGTTTAAAAAATAAATGAATAAGAAATAATAAAAAAAACAAGATTGGTCCAGGGAGTGTGGGAGGAAAAAAAAAAACAGCTGGAAGGAGAAACAGCTAAGCTGCTGAGGTTGGGAAGTTTTTCCACAGCCGCTGCTGGCTAACAGCAGCAACAAAGCCGAAAGCTGGGATTAAAGAAAGTTGGTGGCTTATAGAGCCGACTTCCATTAAGTGAATGGAATTTCTTACATTTTTTGAGACATGGATTTATAATCTAACGGTCAGATTGCATCATTAGAAAAAAAAACCTGTCAGAATGAACATCAGCAGTTGACTTAATTTACTGTGTTCGTCTCATTTATGCTCTTAAATCTCAATTAGAGATTTTCTAAATATATATTAATTTAATAGATACTCAAGATAATGCGGCTTAAAGAAGAGATAAAAGATGAAGGATAAGAGGTTTTGAGCTTTTAGCTGGAAGTGTAAATAATCAAAGTCATTATTTGGAGCATAGCAGGAAATATATTTAAAATGAAGTAGATGAAGGGAGTTATTTGTACTCTTTATTCGTGTTTTATTATGGGGATTCATCTTCAAATATATTGTCAGTGTATTTAACTGAGTAATTTGTGACCTCTCAGTCAACACGCTCAAACACATTCATAATATTTATCGTAGCAAATGAATGTAATCACATATGTGACAAAAAGATTGACTAGGTTTTTGTTGGATATACCATTAGTTTGAAAAATGTCTTAATAGAGGGAGCGAGAGTGACTGCTCAGACCCGTAACCCTACAGCTTCGTGTTTGGCCGACCCGAGACAAATAGTCTATAGTCACACCTTCTGACAGAGAAAAAGCATGTCACTGGATTCCACTGCTGGTTCAGTTACACCGGACCTGCTTGCAGATCAATATGAACCCTGCCAATGACAATGTCTGTGTTAATGCCTCAGGCCGCCGCTGCTGCATCCTCCCTCACAAAGCCATTTTGGCAATCCCTTCCTCTAATTACACATGCATTCTTTGTGTTCTCTCTGTCCATTTTCTGCAACAAGCTTACAGCAAGGGCTAAAACCCCTTCATTTCCTCATTCCGCTCACTGCCAGTAGATTGATTAAATATTCATTCAGTTATACTAAGAATGCCAAATTTCAGATTTAAGTGTGACAAGTGCTAATACCGAAATGGTGGGCTGTATAATTGTGTGCTTCCTACTGCATCATAATCATGTGCTCACGTCTGACTAATCACAGTTGCGTCCAAGTCAGCCACCTCGTACCTGGGCTTGCGCAGACAGATGTGAAGCGAATGTGCAGGGGGGGTTAGGGAAATTAAGAACAAAAGGAAGATGGATGAGCAGCAAAGAAAATGGAACAAAGAACAGTCAAGAAAAAAAATAGAAATATTTTTGTGTGGATATGAATTATTCAGGTGCCTCTCAAAAGAGAAAACCACATTATTGGTGCTGTTGTGCTCTTGATTCTTCAGTTTTACCTTTTTTCTTTTCTTCATCTTTTTTTACTTGAATTGGAATTTTTCATGAACTGGTAATCTTTCATGACCCACAACTGAGAAAAATCCCTGTATCAAACTAATGGAGGCATGCTGTTGCTAAGCAAACCTTTCATTAACATATAAATTTAAGGCACGAAGTGACTGTTGGGACCTGTCGCCATAATTTAAAATCCTTGAAAGTGATAATGTAATACTAATCATCTCATCTGTTTGTCACTGTGTGACAATACAGTGACAGTGCATGCACTTTTTATAGTATTATTCATACCCTGTTCTTGACTTACAGCTTATATATTTTGTCACAATCAAACACAGTAGGGATCACATTAAAGAGAAACTGCTGTGCCTCCAAGCCCTCAGTCCATTGGTCATTGTAGCTAAATTTACTATGAATTAGATAAAGTTGTTATAATGACGAATGTAATATGGACTTTACTGTTTATAGGGAACGGTACGACTTGGAATTGTTTGGTTTGAAACCAGCCTAAACCTACAAGCTGCGGGATCTAAGCAAAGCAAGCAGAGGAAGGGCATCTTGCAACCTCTAAATGAGCTAACTGGTGGGGATGAAATGCTATTAAATGAGCAGAGTACACAACGTGCAACCTGTGGTTGGCGACAACTATCAACTGGCACCTAGCTTACCTAGCATGAGTTCTGGCATGGCTTGTTAGCTTAGAAATTTGAATCCCCCCCTTTAGCGAGGTGAATTCAGTTTAATTCAGTTCAGGTCAACAGTAGATCAAGGCACTTTATATTGTAAAGTAAAGACACTACAGTATAACACCGAGAACCCCAGTGATCACATGTTGAGCCAGGACTTGGTGATGCATGTATTGTTTGAATATGGATCAATAGCTAACATAGTCCTAATGGAAGATGTCTAAACTATCCCTTTAAGTGTAAGAAACCTGCAAAAAACAAAACACAATTGTTAATACTTTGGAAATATAAGGTATATACCTCTTGATGTTTGAGTGGTACCAAAAGTCACCGCAGCTCCTGTCGTTGCATTTAAAATCATCAGATGATTCGCTAATTGGCCAAGAGAGTCCGTGCCTCGACAGGCATTACCACAGAGCTCAATTTAATTAAATGATTTCTCAATAAGGCCTACTAATGTTTAAACTGTTATTTCAAGAAAAATCAGCAATGTGAAGATGGCACCTTGAACTCCAGAAAAATTGAAATTGGCAAATTCTGTACTTTCTGAAATTATAGAGATCAAATTATTAATCATGGCTGTCAGAGAAATAAACAGTGAGAATAATTATTAGTGTGCAGCCCTGAGGTGCAACATGTTTTTTACTGTAAATGTGTTCCCAGAAAGCAATTATGTCTTTTTGAACCTAAAACGTCATTTGATGAGACTGAAATTTCTGTCCACACCAAATGATGTGAAAGAGTTATAAGTCAGTGAGAATTGTGGAATTTAGGCTAAAGCTTTACCAGAAATTGTACAGCTTTATAAAGTATGATGCATTACCACCATCTGCTGCACATATTTGGGTAAAAATGTTTCATTCCCATATATTTCAGTACATTTGCATGATTAAATTAAAGGTATGCCTGCAAACCAGCACTGGAGCTGCTGCTTCTGGGGTCGTTCCTGATTAAAATGGCTTTGCAAGTGCATCTGCACTTTGTGAGTTTCAAACCTATACATAGACTAATATGTTTATGCTCCTGCTTGCTACATTCTAGGGCCTCAGTATTATTTCACAAATCTGGGATAGCAATCTTTCTGAAACAGAACAATGTTTTATTCGTGCTTGCAGCTTGCAGGCAGCAGCATTTATAAGTGGAAGTAAGAAGGGCATTTTCCATCCTTCTTTTCCAATGAGCTACTGCCATTGATGACACGCTTCCTAATTTAAAGTGTGAAGCTATTGAATTGAGTTTCCACCAGCAGCAGCATTATAGTGCAATCACAGTGACACAGCAACATAACCAGTAACACAGCATAAGACAAATGTAAACGGGCAGTGGAAATTTTAAGTAAAAGTACAAAAATAAATGCTTTAACAGTAATAATAACCAAAGTATCTTACGTAACTCTGTAACTCTTCAGAAGCCTGTACAGTATTGTCACATAATAGAACTTTTTTAACCAGCTGCTTAACGTCCTGCTTTTCCACCATGTGACTGCATCAGTAATTTCCATCCACAGTTTGCTCTTCCTGTCATATGGAGTGCAACTCGCGAGTGCAACTAGCGAGTGCAACTAGCGAGTGCAACTAGCGAGTGCTCCGGTGACGCCAGGTTAAGTCATTTGTTTACATTTGGGTCACACATTAGCAGCTGCTTTTTTAGGTGCTGAATTATCATCGGAGGCTAACATGCTGCTCTCGCTCTCAAACATGCCTGGTTGTTGCGCGCACTAATGAATTTAAATGCATGGCGTTGCTTTAGGGATCATATCACAATATGACATTTGTATATCACTTAAAAATTTATACCGGTATTACCCCCCCAGATGATATGGTACAGCCCATACATTTATAATGGTATTCAGATGTTTAGCATATTTACATAAAGTATTGGCACAAAAGGCTTTTATCTAGAGTTACTTTAGCTGGGACTAAAATAGCACAGCCTTACTGGAAACAGCTGATTCTTTTCTGTTGCTTGAGAAATTGGGCCAGTGGAGAGCGTAATCATAGAGTAAAGTGCACACACACACACACACACACACACACACACACCGAGGGACACCTACATTTGAATATTAACTATACCAAGCCTTGTTAATTTAAAATTTGGACTGCATGTACCTGTACTTCAGCATTAATGATGATGTTATGGTGGAGCTTTAGACTCCTAAAGATTAAAGTCTTTCTTTGTAGCTCTGCAGATTTTGTGTACCACCTGCTGGCAATCTTTCTGCAAGTTCATTTTTCAGGAGATTCTCATTAAATTTATGAATGCTTGAAGGAAGTCAGATTTTCTATTCTCTCCATCTGTATTTTTGTCCATATGGGACAATGTGCTAAATAAGTTCTTTTCTCTTGCCTCTCTTATGTCTCCTGATGTCACTCCGCTCAGCTTTTCTTCACTCCAAGAGAGTTTGCTGAAAAAGCAGCGCATGCATACATCAATCACTCTCTTCTGAATTCATCAACACAGCCACTCACTGTACTGACTGGCCCTGGTGCCAAGTGAGGAGGTGGGAACAATTTTCACCTGCCACTTAAGCTCTTCTTTACTTTCCGGCCTGATGTTGCCATCGTAGATGGAGGGCAGAGTTAGAGAGTTGTAAGTCAAAGGTGGCAGGGGGTGTTGAAAAGGTCAGTGCCACACCATTAGCTGTAGTGCGCGTAGGAGGGAGTGATAAATAAAAGAAATAGATAAATAAAAATAGGCTGCGGTACTTAGCAGCGTAATGAGACAGCTGCGCCCATCAGCAATCGATGAGCTCCAGAGACAGTAATCACTACAGCTTCCTTAACAGTGTTTTAATTGGATGTCAGTCATTACCATTGCTGCAGCAGCAACCCACCTAGACTGGTTCTATGTGCTTGCATGAAAAAGACAAAATGATGTGTGTGTGTGTGTGTGTGTGTGTGTGTGTGTGTGTGTCTGAGACAGAGAGAATCTGTGCCCCTAAGTACAGGGTATGGGTATAATTACATAATGTGTCCTTTGCAATTGTGTATACAAGCATGTGCACTCGGGTGTGTGTCAGAGTGTGCGAGTGTGTGGCAACACTCACCAGTCATTAGCATTGATTTTTCCAGGAGGGGCCCTCTCTCACTGGTCTCCATCTCTCTCAATAAGCTTCCCCACCCTCTCCTCCCATTACTCTCTTGCGTGCAAATAGCTATAATTTTGTTCTCACGGTCTTGGTCACTGTGGGCCCTGCCCTCCTGCAATGTAAAAGATGGCAGTCATCGATCAGGGCATCCGGATGCCTGCCCTGCCCCTCCCTTCATCCCACTGCTGAAGGATCCCTCTGTCGATGAGAATCTCAGGTAAGTTACGAGCACTCCTGTATGGCTCCCAATTAACAGGCCCAGTGCCAGAGAGCCACCGCTTACCCTCCTTCCAGCACATTTTTCAGCTCTTATCATTGAACTTCACAGCCAGCCCTCCTTCACTGTAAGAAGAGCTGCGGGTGGGTTTTTGTATGTATGTCACAAGTGAAGTGTTTTCAGTGAGAAGTGACTGCTCAGTGGCAGCCTCTAGTTTCCATTTCACAAAAAAAAAACAAAAAAACACCTCTTTCACCTTGAATGGCGATTATCATTCACATCCACCATGACGGTATAATCATAAAAAAATAATTGTCTGGCCTTTTTTCTATGGCACACCCTATCATAAATGCACAGGCTATTGCTTTAGACGTGATTGCTCAGGAGTAATCGGACTCATAACCAGCCTCACCTAGACAGGGTACCATTTCCTGCAAAGTCACCGGGTGGAAGGAATAACACCAAATGTGACTGTCCCTGCTGAGGACTGTTCCCAGGGGCTTATTCTGTGCTGCATGACAAAGCTATTTTTTGAAGTTCGCATTGATTAAATATTGAGTGACATGAAACATGCTGTATTGAAGTAAGCGTAAGAGAGCACTTCAGTGCCAGTCAGTGTTCTCTGGGTGTTACATGGAGTCATGCTCCACCGAACACACGGTTGCATTTGAGCTCTTTAATATCCACCTCAGTTTAGTGTGATAGCTGATCGAAACTTTAATTGGTTGATAAATAGAGAAGGAGTGAACTAGTTCAATTATATCAGTATCATCCCAGCAGAATGTATGCACTTATGCTTATTATAGCCATTAAAACAGAAGTGCCTTTTTAGAACTAATGCAGTGGTGAGAGAAGTAGAATTAATCAGGCGAAGACAACAAACAGCCAAGCAAGGAAATGGAGAAGAAAAAATAATAAAAAAGCTTCACAGCTGTGTGCCCACAAAACTGAAACCCTGGCCACTCAAGCTGCAATTAATATTCCAAGACCATGGCTCAACTGCCACAGATTATTTCAAGTGCCATTGTTCCCCCCCCCCCACCACCACCACCACTGAAGAGGCTTAATCATCTTAATGTTTTACGGAAAAGTAGTGAGAAGCCTGACAATATTATTTTTTTATTTCCTTCAGTGTAATGGGGGCAGAAATGTTTGCCAGCCCCAGCACATTAGGACCTGATTATTCCAATTTCCTTCCATCTCCATACCCAGTTCTGCTTCTTTCTCTCCTTCCCCCTGCCTAAATAAACCCAGAGTCACTGTCATTTTGCCAGGCAGCTGTTTTTTTGGCAGGTTTTCTTGCCTCCCTTCTACCTCCCTTCCTCGCCACTCTCTCTCGCTCAGGCTCCAAGCCCACTGGGCCCAGTGGGGGAAGATCTAGCAATCCGCGTAATGTGAGCATAATAACACCAACAAAACATCTCATTCCACGTCTAATTCAGTGTGGTGACTGGGCTGCCATGTGTGGGATAGAAGAAAATCCTCTCTGCCGTCTTTCACCACTGCATCCCGAGACTGTCATTTCTTAATAGGTTTTTACGGCGAGAAAATCAGAGGGATGCATGCCGCCACGACTTGGCGTTCAAACAAGGCAAACCACACAGTGATTTAGAATTCTGAACCCTTTTCTAATAGTACCAATTGAGTTTATGTGACCCCCTCTTGCAGAAATGATGCCATGAATGTAAAAATCTACCTGATTTCAGTAGCATTTTAGGATATTGCATTATGAGAAAAAAGCCTGTGGCATTGTAATCAAAGGCTTTTATGCCTTTTCTTTCTGAATTCCAGCCCATGGGGTCCCGATTTCATCAGCTATATTACAGCTCTCATTACTTCAGAAAAAACACAGTGGCCCACATTTTAAGTCACTGCTCTCTTTATGAGCTTCTTTTGCCCTGAGCATTGATATCATCAAGTTTTTTATTGCATCTCTATTGTCCATTTCCCTTGTAGTGTAGGGTATTTGAATCCTGGAATTTGATTTAGCAGCTTTCGCTTCACTGGAGCCAGCCTGCTACGAAGCACCACATTTAAAAGGACTAATTTGTGTATGCCTTAGCAATTTATAACCTTTAATTAATAATGTGTATCATGAAATCACTTACTATGAACCCAGAATGTAACAGCTAGTAGCTTAATTAATAATTATAATAGTAATAATAATAATTATAATTTGAAAAGATAAATTTGAAAACTTTACACTTCATGGAACTTTCCAGGTTCCCCTTTTGAAGCGGTAAAGACATAGACTGTATATACACTGCTAAAAAAAAATAAAGGGAACACTCAAATAACACATCCTAGATCTGAATGAATGAAATATTCTCATTGAATACTTTATTCTGTACAAAGTTGAATGCGCTGACAACAAAATCACACAAAAATCATCAATGGAAATCAAATTTATTAACCAATGAAGGCCTAGATTTGAAGTCACACACAAAATTAAAGTGGAAAAACACACTACAGGCTGATCCAACTTTGATGTAATTTCCTTAAAACAAGTCAAAATGAGGCTCAGTATTGTGTGTGGCCTCCACGTGCCTGTATGACCTCCCTACAATGCCTGGGCATGCTCCTGATGAGGTGGCGGATGGTCTCCTGAGGGATCTCCTCGCAGACCTGGACTAAAGCATCCGCCAACTCCTGGACAGTCT
>JAMQGT020009379.1:0-12419 GCA_024447675.2 Pterophyllum scalare | reverse complement strand
AAGAAAGTCCGCACAGGGAATAAACATCTGCCGATCGTCCCTGCTAGCAGCTCCGACTGACTTCCTCTCCTCGCACATCCGCCTGATGGCGAGACGGATTCCAAGTCTTCTCATTGGTGCAGGCGGATGGGCCGATTTGACGCTGGTGGGGGTCGTACCAACGCTCTTTAGCCCGGACCATGTAAGGTAATGGCCGACTGGATGGCCTTTTGTACACAGGCATTGGCTCATCCTAAACCCTTGACATGTGGCAGAGGGGCCCTGGGCACAACACTGCAGTTTAATTGGACTCTGAGACAAATCAGCATCAGCGTCCCTTCAGGGAGCTTTTAATATGCAGAGGAATGTCAGAGCCTGACTGTCATATCAAATGCAAGATTTAATTTTAGGTGATCTACCATCAGTGCTATTAACCAAGCTTCCTTCCAACAGTTACACGAGCTTGCTCCACAAACACAGCAGCAGCACAATGGCTGTAGAGACAAAATAGAAATAAATACTCTTTAGAATATAAAATGACCTATTAGTCAGGCTCAAATCCACAGCAAAGTGCTGTTTGACTGCTCCTCTCCTTCATTTGAATGCTGATGAAATGTGTTAGCACACAGTTTAAATGAAAACACACACGGTACTGTGTGAACTTTGAAATATTCCAGCACAGAGAAAATGATCTACAGAGAGTTATTAGTGAGACTCTTATTCACGGCAGCAGAGTTAAACATTAATTAACAAATCCGGACAGAAAGCAACAGAGAATCATCAGTATTCAACAACACAGCCGCTCACACTTCCATGTGCTGCAGTGCTTAAAGATAGATCCGCCGAGCAGGCAGCCTCTCACAGCCGCCTGCTGCTGCTGCTGCTGCTGCTGCTGCTGGAAGAAGCTCTGAAACCATCAGCATATGAAAAGCTGCAGGCTCTGTGATAGATGTGGAAATAAAATTAATTGTATCAAAGATCTTTGTTTGGTGCTGATGGTTAGGGTGAACTAAGGTGCTGTTTGCGCCAGAAATGTCATAACTATGAATGTCTCATGACAGGAATGTCTTCTCTCCCGTCTTTGTTTCCCATCCTTCATTATCTCTCTGATATTCCTCTCATGTGTTATCTGACAGGAATACTACAAACACAAATAAATAAGTAAAACAGTGTGTCTTTATGTCCTCTTGTATCCAGACTCAAGGCGAAGTTGAAACGCGTTTTTTAAAGCTGCATTTTTAAATATTTTTCTTATTAACAATGGATTACAAAGGATGGCATTAAAAGGTGTTGGTCGCTGTGACGTGTCAGCAGAGAATTTTCTGATATTGCCCCCTTAATTCAGCATCTTTCATGTCTTTTTTTGTGTGTGTTTACACCCTTCATTGTTATAAATCAGTTTCTCATCAACCTCATTTCCAGCACACAGCTGAAAAATCCAGTGCAGACTACCTGCTTAACAGCAGACACCAGGTATACTACCTTTAATTCGTCAGAGCATCAGTAGCTCGTGCTCCATATTAACTTCGACTTCGCTTTCAAACTTAAAAGTACAATTTTAAAATAAATTAAAAAACACACAAAGGCACATTTCCTATGGGCTTTCCTAGTCCAACTTTACCTTATTTGCTAAGGTTTCACAGTAGCACCACATATCTCACATAGCAGCATAGCACGTGTAAAAAAAGATAAAATAAAGGCTTAGCTTCAACTACGCTGAAGTGATGAGGGAAACTGCCAGAGAAGGTGTTTGGTGTAGGAAAGTAGACAAGGAGACTTGGTGGTGGAATGAGGAAGTCCAGGAAAGGATTCAAAGGAAAAGGTTAGCAAAGATGAAGAAAGTAGACAGGAGTACTGGGAGGCTAGGCATATGAGAAGGAAAGAGGTGGCAAAAGCAAAGGAAAAGGCTTAGTGCAGAGGACTAGAAAGGAGGAAGTGAGGACAGGTATGAAGGGAATGAAAAGTGGAAAGGTTGCTCCAGATGACATACCTGTGGAGGTATGGAAATGTCTAGAAGAGAGGGCATTGGACTTCTTAACCAGACTGTGGTTATGCTAGGAGAAAGATTTGTTGAAGCTAGGTTACAACAACTGAACAGCAATATGGCTTCATGCAGAGAAAGAGTACTACAGCTGCAATGTTCACTTTGAGAGTGTTAAAGGAGCGGTATAGAAAAGGTCAGACAGAGATGCGCTGTGTATTTGTGGATCTAGAGAAAGCATATGAGTCACGTCAGGAGTGGCAGAGAAGTATGTGAGGCTGGTGCAGGAGATGTACAGTATGAGGTCAGCAAGACAGTGGTGAGGTGTGCAGTAGCAGTGACAGATGGGTTCAAGTGGGGGTGGGATTACATCAGGTATCAGCTCTGAGCTCCTGCTTCTTTCCAGTGGTGATGAACAGGCTGACAGATAAGGTCAGGCAGGAGTCTCTATGGACTATAATGTTCGCAGACGACATTGTGATCTAGTGAAAATAGGGCGCAAGTGGAAGAGACCCTGGAGAGGTGGAGGCATGCACTGGAAAGAAGAATAAAGAAAGTCAACATTGCTTGAGAGAGGTGAAAAAGAGATTGCAGGCAGGGTGGATCAGGTGGAGACGAGTGTCGGGTGATGTGTGACAGAAGCAAAGCGCCAAGAGAGAAAGATGGTAGTGAGACCTGCTATGATGTATGGATTGGAGGCGGTGGCACTAAAAAAAGACAGGAGGCAGAGCTGATGGTGGCAGCTGAAGATGTTAAAATTTTCATTAGGAGTAACCAGGATGGGCACGACTAGAAAATAGTATATCAAAGGGAGGGGCTCAGGTTGAGCAGTTTGGAGACAACATGAGAGAGGCAAGGCCGAGACGGTTTGGACATGTACAGAGGAGGGAGAGTGGACAAAGGATGCTGAATTTGGAACTTCCAGGCAGTAGGTAAAAAAGGGAGACCTTCATGGAGGACATTGGCGTAACAAAGGAGATGCAAGATGGAAACAGATGGTCCACTGTGGCGACCCCTAAAGGGAGCAGCTGAAAAAAGGAAAAGATGTAGCTGTTGTAAAACATCTTTGACCTTAACTTTTGAGATGCTACTGATTGTAGGCTCCTGAGTTTGTTTGTTGCATTGGACGTGATATTAGTGACCAACAGCACACACCAACAGTACGATGGTTCCTGTTTGGTTTGCATTTTGTGTTTTTGGCTGAGATATATATCAGCAAACTCCTTTCTTCATAGGAGGCACTCTCTATGTCTTCAGGCATCGTTTATTATGCATCAGGTACATGTACCAGCCCACCTGAGGTGCCACTGAGAGTCTGACTGTAGCACCGATGGTCATTATGAATACAATATATATACCACAGGAAAAATGCAGGAAGTTAAAATTTTTGTGGCACTATCTCATAATGTATTTGTCATAAAACTGTACTGAAAGGCTTTTTGAAAGATTTAGAAAAATAAAATTGTGAAAACAGAGACAACTGCATAAGGCAAAAGAACAGATTTAGGTTAGTCACTTCTCCAAACAAATATTAGTAGAAGTCTACTTCTTAGTAAAAATAATTAGTTACATTTAAAAAATAATTTTCCAGGTTTAGCATCAAAGCGGTCACCAGTGAAACATTTAGAGATAGGCTTAGGGCTGCATTTTAGTCACATACCAAACAGCCATAGTCTCAGAAACTAGAATGTGTTACCTTACAAATCATGTTTCTTCAAATCATTTTAGGATTTCCATTTAAATAAAATAAAATGTAAATACATCCTTCAAAAGTTCTGCTACTTATAAAAGGCCCAGATCACAGGGGAAGAAGTGTAAGCAGAGAAGCCCAGACCTCTCCCCCCGACACTGAGAGGCATAATCTCTCTCCAGCATGTCCTGAGCATGGCCTGGGGGCCCCTCCATCCCCAGACCACCTCACCTAGGAGAGGCATCCTAGTCAGATACCCGAACCAAAACCAACCAAATCATACTGAGCTCTCTCCACCACAGCAGGCCAGTGTAGTGTCCACATCACTGCACTCCAATCCATCCGATCTCCACTCCCCCCTCATTCATAAACAAGACCCTGAGATACTTAAGCTCCTCCACTTGGGTCAGCAAACTGTCCCTGACCTTAGATAATTCTGAAGCTATTGAGGATTTTTGAATTAGAAAACACGATCTTTCTAAAGGATTTCAATAAAGAGAGATCATCAGGAGGGATTTGACGTGATTTATACAGATATACAGAATTCAATTAAGCTATTTGGCGATTAGACTCTGATGGCCCATTGAAGCACAACAGAATCCCAGCAGTGATAGGAATTAGGGCAGGACCCCCCCGGAGTCTAGACGCTGGTGGTGGCGAAGATAAAGATGGAGGCTTGTATGTCGTAGTGAGTAACTTTGATGAGCTGGAGATGGGGTGGGGGGAGGGGGGGTTGCACAAATGAGACTGCAAGGGGAACGATGGGTAAGCAGCGAGATGTAGAGTGGGGGCTAATTGGCTGAAGGCAGGCAGATAGATGATTGGACTAAAGTGATGACGTCAACTTTGAGTGTGACCGCATGAGAAAGTAGAAGTGATGTGAAGACTAAGCTAGCAGCCAAACACCAGGAAAGCAGACACGAGGACTGCATACAGATCTTCCTTATTGAACTAACACATAAGCTTCATTTCATGCCAGCTTCCAGTTTAAAAAAAAAAGATGCAGAAGTCCTTTAAACTTGTATTCTTTCAAAAAAAAAGAAGTCAGAATATTAAAGAATTCATGGAAAAATGACTTTCAGCCCTCCTGATTTATGACCTCACAGCAAACACTTGATGAGTTTATGGCCTCATATGCAACTTTAATCATGTTCAAAACAAAATTAAAATCTTTTCATAAATTATGATCCCCATTAGAGTCAAAAAGATGGATTGACAGCTTGCTAGCCTATTATTGTGGAGGATCCCTCAGTTTCTTAGTCAAATCCACCCGTCGCTCATCACATACAGTTTCAAAACACCAAGATGCCGACAATGAAAACCATCAGCTTGAGATTTCACAACAGTACTTCACTAATGAATGAGTGCCATCACAGTCACTACATCCATCCTTAAGAAACACTCTGTGGTTAAAAAAGCCTGTCAAGCGAGTTATCTTTTATTACTTACTCCAGAAATCTTAAGGACTATGAAGCAAAAAAAAAAAAAAAAAGTGAGAATAATAAAATAAATTCCTGTGAAAAATAGCAATGGAGTGGCAGTGAAAATAAGTGAAAGTGAACTCTGCTGGGAGTTTCTTTTGTACTGCGATGCATTCAGGGTGTGTGTTGTGGTGAAGCTGTCAGTTTTGCAGGAACATGGTTTTTGGCAGCAGCAGCAGAGAGACATTTGGGCCTGTTTCTGTTCAGAATTTCAGAGCGCAATGGTTTTCTATCAGTCACGAAAAGGCTAGCAACAACTGTCAGCTTCTTCTTAAGACAATCCAACAACTGTGAACTGCCACAGTCCTGCTTATCAGCCTCTCTACCTGCTGTCTGTAGAACAGCTTTGCTTATCGCTTATCAGACAGAATCATAGACGAATCAAACTTAACAGTGTTTGTGTGTGTTTTTTAACATGAAAAATAATGCCTGGTGCAGCCTTATTTTTCTATGTCTGATACGGACAAGGTGACTTTAGACTAAACATTTATAGTGTTGCAACATTTCATAACTCAAAACAGCATTGTGTAAGGCCATCATTTTACATCAGTCAAAGAGATGCTAGAGCCATACAGCTTTGTATAAAATAAAGGTACAGGCACATAGGGATAGCATTTACTAAGGTTACAGATCAGGTGAGCAGTAGAGTCATTTTATCATAGACTTCTATAAAATCAGAATATTCTTGCCATCTCAGGAGTCACTGTCTTTACTCCTCTGTTTCTGGTGCATTGAGCTAGAGTGGAGAGCTAAGGCAAACACTAACAGAGATGTTCACCACTACGACTTCCAAATGTAGCACCAGGTCAGTTTTAAGTAAATTGGAGCAATTACTGGATCAGACACATTTATGAACTAACAGCTACCTGTATTTCTGCTTTTTCACCGACACCAACATGCTACAGACAAACCCTGTCTCATGCGTTCACCTCGTGTGTTTTCACGTAGAAGCTGCATGGCATCCTTCATCTAATTTCTTCATTTGGGTCACTAGCTTAAAACCAAAAGAATCCCAAATACATGATTTTTCTACCATATTTCAGAATGAATATGTGTATATGGTGCCACTATAGCTCACCTGGTTGAGCAAGAAACCCATGAACCAAGGGTAAGAGTCCATGCTGCAGTGGCCCGGGTTTGAGTTTGCCCTGAGCTCACTTCCCTGTCTATCGTACAGCTGTCCCATTAAAACTAAAAAGGCCAACTCCAGTGTCAAATTTCTAATGTAGTTTGTTTTGTCTACTTTTTTTGTGTTTAACAGGCATTAATGCAGCAGTTCACTGAGACAGGAGCAGATGCTTTTAGGCTGCACTGACTACGACAACCTTTTGTTTCTCTTTGCTATCACACATTTTAAATGTCGGTGAAGCTGATCTCACAGCACAGCTGCTGTCCTTGACCAGATTTTTATTTACTCTAATCATAAAATAATAATTTTATCTGCAGCTCAGAGGCTCTGTAATGACTGATGGTCAACTAAGTATTCATGAGGCTTGATCTTTAATCAGCTACTCATGATTAAATAACTATTTTATATATTTGGCTCCATTAAAAGCCAATGAAAATGATCACAGAGAGGAGGATGAGACTGAAAGCTGGTTTCAGTTACTGCAAAGGCATACTGATGTATGGGGGAAAAATCAAACAAAGGAAATGTATTATTAGAGTAGAAAGGTAATTAAATAATAAATAGTTATTTATACTGGGAAGAACCGTGAGTCATTTCTGAATCCATTCTGACTGCCTTAGTTATATTGCTATTGGTATATTGCAGTATAGGTATGATGTCACACGAGAAACTTCAATACAAATAAAACTGAACTGAAATGAATATTTGGAAGTGACAGACAGTGGAATGCGGTCATCATTAACAGAGGTTTGGATTGGATGCCTCACACAGGACATCCAGGTGGATGCTTCTACTCTCTGGTGAACTGAACAAGATAAGGTAAAACTAATCAAACAATTAATTTTCCTGTCTAATGTCTAGCTTCAGCTCACCAGACCACAGGGATCCTGGAAACCGGTGCAGAAATGTGATCCTGTCCAGCAGACTGTAGAGCAGCCAATAAATGTCGGGCTGATTACAGTCTGTGCTCCCTAATGAGCAATAAAGGAGAAAGAGAAGCTGAATTCAGACCCTGTCACCTCCCTTTATCCGGCCTGCTGTTTGTGATTCACACTGAGGTTAATCACTTTCATTAATCTGCTGCCTCTCCATGGTGGAGCTGGAAAGCATGCCATCAGACCTAACAGCTCCTGCGACAGAGAATATACAGGAAACACAGTGTCCCCTCATCTGACACACTGAATTATGCAACAAGTATTCAGCACTCAAGAAGGGCTTCGATTGTACAACAGACACCTGCTCGTTGGAGAAGTGATTTTAGAAGTTTTAGTCAGACTGTTGAGCTTTCTCTCACGCCCCCATAGTTACATTCAATTAAATTCAATTTCACTTATACAGCACCAACAACAACAGTTGCCTTAAGGCACTTTATACTGTAAAGCAAAGACCCTACAATAATACAGAGAAAGCCCCAATAACCAGATGACCACCTATGAGCAAGCAGTTGACGACAGTGGGAAGGAAAAACTCCTTTTTATCAGGAAGAAACCTCCAGCAGAACCAGGCTCAGGGAGGGGTGGCCATCTGCTGTAACCAGCTGGGGGGGGGGCAAAGGACACACTGTGGAAGAGAGTCAGAGATTAATAATGATTAAGTATTAAATGCAGAGTGGGTTATCAATACAGAGTGAAAAGAGGTGATAGAAGAAGAAACTCTCCAGGCCCACTGCAGCCTAGGTCCATAGCAGCATAACTAAGGGGTGCTTCAGGGTCACCTGATCCAGCCCTAACTATAAGCTTGATCAAAAAGGAAAGTTTTAAGCCTAATCTTAAAAATAGAGAGGGTGTTTGTCTCCTGAATCCAAGCTGGGAGCTGGTTCCACAGAAGAGGGGCCTGAAAGCTGAAGGCTCTGCCTCCCATTCTACTCTGAAGTATCCTAGGAACCACAAGTAATCCAGCAGTCTGAGAGCAAAGTGCTCTATTGGGGTGATACGGGACTATGATGTCTTTAAGATAAGATGGGGCCTGATTATTCAAGACCTTGTATGTGAGGAGAAGGATTTTAAATTTGATTCTATTCGAAAATGAGCAAGACACCTTTTTTCCTCCAGCTTAGGGGTTATCTGCTTTAAAGGTGTGCGTTTGTAAGTTATACCAGGAAGTCAAGCACTTCTTTTTCAGAGGAGCCACAGTATCCAGAGTCACACAGGGTGAAGATGTAACACTATTGACAGGATAATCAACCATTGTGGGAGTACAGTTTAGGTAGCTGCATCGTGTTGGCACATGGCATTAAAGAAGATATCCTTAAACTTAGTTACAGCACTTTCAGAAAGACCATCTACTGTAATGAAATTTATTCCAAGCTGCTATGTAATTCATTGTTATAAATTTAAATGTTAATAAGAAAGGATCAGACAAAAGAGGGTTTTCAGGGAATACTGTTAAATGTTCAGTTTCTATGCCATATATCAGAACAGGATCCAGAGTGTAATTAAAGTGGTGGGTGGGCTCATTTACATTTCTAGAGAATTCAATTAAGTCTAATAATATATTAAAAGCAGTGTCGTTTTTAAGCATCTACGTGGATGTTAAAATCACCCACTTAACTTTAGATGAACTGAGCACTAAATCAGATAAAAAGTTTGAGAACTCAGACAGGACCTCTGAGTAAGGGCCAGGTGGACTATAGATAATCAAAACGACCCCCTATGAGTAAGAACTTGTGACAGTGGGAAGGAAAATAAAACTGGTTTGTAAGTTTTCCAGTTGTAGTGTAGATGGCTAAGGGTCAGGCTTTCAAATGAATTAAAGCTCTGTCTGGGTCTTTGGTTGATTAATAAGCTGGAGTGGAAGATTGCTGCTACTCGTCCTGTTCTCTGGTACTCACTGTGACTCAGGTGTGGAACCTTTATCATGTTAATGGACTTTGAATCCTTCAGTGTCATTCTGGAGTGTGCAAGGTTAATTATGTGAAAGTGAGTATTTTTTTTTAGCACTAACTCAGTATAACCAAGTAATTTTGTAGCCTAGGCCTATAAAAATACTAATTAAATAAAGTAATAGCAACTTTACTTTTAAAGTTACAAAGAAACACATTAAAATGTCAGATAACAATAAAAAAAAAATCAAAATAAGATAAAGAAAAGCAAAAATAAGTTCAGTTTTTGTATTACTAGACCTCAGAGTGTTTGACAGAGTAGTTGATGCCCAAAGTGTGGGCTGAAGCACTCTGGTGGGCCACGAGAAATTATTTAAATAAAAACATTTAATCAAAATTTTGTAATCCGCATTAGAATGGATGAAATCTTATTTCATAGACAGAAATTTCACTGTCTGTATTGGAGACTTTGTATCCAATCCCTCCCCACTGTCCTGTGGCATCGCGCAGAGCTCCGTCCTGGAGCTTTAAAATACAACTCTTTTCCAGATGACATCCAACTTTATTTTTCTTTCAGGTTTATGAGTTATCAAATGTAATAAACTGCCTGGACAATGGCTTTTTTTTAACAGCTCAGTTTTGATGAGGTAGCAGTTCTAATTGCGCCTCTAGAAAACGTCTGCTGTAGGGGCCCTGCCCTCTGCTGCATATATCAATGTGGAATCTAGGGTTTTCTCTCTGATTGCTCCGTGTCCTTAGACACTCATGTAAACCAACATCTCTCGATCCACGACGCCATTGATTATTGGAATCCAACTGTACTGATTTTGATACAACAGAAATGAAGGGTTTGTTATACCACTTTCAGTAATAGTAACACCAGGCGTCCTCTTCACTAAATGTGCCTCGCTTGGCAGCGTTTGAAAAATTGCACCACTTGTGTTTATCTAACAGATATAGCCTGGTCCTGGTTCAGAGATCTTCATGGTTGGAGGGGTCAGCATAACTTGATTTTGATAAAAGCTTTTGAAATCTCACATTGGGAAGCAGGGTGAGAACACCTCCACTCTTAAAAAATATTTCCTTTTTTTTTGCCGGATTGTAGATTAATATTTATTTTGATGCTGTGCTGGACAAAAAGCTGAGATAAGAGAGCAAAATGACCATTCATCCTTGTCCAGAGGGTATTAAAACACACTTTTGCCTGGCAGCTCACAAACAACATCTCCTGTGTCATAAATTCACTGCTCTTTTTGTTCTATATCTTTTCGAATTTATAGCTGAAATAAACTTGAACTGTGGCCATGAAAATGCTTATATCCCTGCCGGTAACACGGCAAACTGTTTGTTACATCGCCAGCCATAAATCAGGCAGCTGTGGGGCTGTCCTGACTGAAGTCTTTTCACATCCATTTACCACTGATAATGCCTGCTGTTCCAGTGGGCCTCCAGGGGACACAGCCAGATCCCTTCATGAATAAGCAGACCTGCTCCATCCTCCAGCTGAAGCCCTCAGCTGGGTGTCAGGAAAGAGTGCAGTGTACTAGCAAAGTGCTGACATGAAAAATGAGGGACAAAGCCTGGTTTTCATGGAGTAGAAAGTGGGCCTTAGGCTTCCAAGATTGCAGTTTAAAGTTAAGATACAGCTGATCACAACTTTACCCCGGACGAGCCCCAATCTTACTAGACCACAACTACAAACACAGAGATAGGGGGTCTCCTCTTCTCTCCAATCCATGCGCCCCTGTACTCTCTTCTCTCTTAAGACATCCTCTGCAAAGAGAGACAGTAACATTGCCAAATGGTAGTTGCTGGCCATTAAGCTGGCATCGGAGGATTGGAGACACTGATTGACAGCGATGGAGCAATGTGAAGTGACTATAATAAATCAGAATAAAAGCCTTCTCCACAATACTGAAGAATATCTTTGCATTTGTTATGTGACAGTTAAGAGTCTGATTCGGATGTAAAATCCAAACAACTAGTTCTTCATGCTGCTCTTTCTGTGGCTCTAATAAAACCTCACTGTGAGATTTCCACCGTGTCACAAAGCACAGACCAGCCAAGCTGCTTTAATGCCTGCATGAAATGAAACGCACTTTCAAAACATCAAAGAAATTTGTTATCTTAAGGGGGCGCTTGCTAAGTTACTTCGTGTTTGAAGTCATTCGAGTGATTACAAGATGAATTTCAGGCAGCATTTCTCCAGAAATGAATATAACTGTGGAGTGAAACCTACTGGATTATAGGTCCGCAAAACAAACCGTGGGTTCTTTGTGGCGTTGGGTGAAAATTTTATTAAACAGACATTCGCTACAGTCCCCAATCTAGAAGCAATATCGGGAGCTTCTTTATAACCGCCCACTTCGGCGCCTATCTGTATCCCGTTAGAGGGAAGCACTGTAAAAACCCTATAAAAGATACCCCATAAACTTGCCTTTTACAGCATTCATACTGCTGCCATTGGCTCTGTACAACACAGACATAAATATCAATCCTTATTACATAACTAGTCACTGAGGATGGATTGTGTCCCAGTGACTGGATAATGCTTTTTACGAAATATTGTTCATGAGGCAAAATAAAGCATCTAATGCAACTAATAAGACCACTGCCCAAGCGCTAAAGTCATTATAGTCCGTGAGCGTGATAAACTACAAGTTGTAATACACTGCATTTCATGTGTTTTGGCTCATAGTGAGATCCCCTTAAAAGGCACTGCTTGAACTTCTGGGCTTTATATATAATATAAATGCTCTCTACTACTAACCCAAACTGTTAAAAACACATAAAACATTTTAAATGCTTTAAAAAAAGTGTTTAATACAAATTAAGGCCTAGGAACACAATTTGCGTGTGCTATGCACTCTGATTTGATGATGAAAAATGGTGGCACTCCAAAAGTATCATTACAGGAAGTGATATTAGAGGAGAAAGTGCTCAGTGGAAAATGACTGTGGCTGAAGACCATTCCCAAAAATCCTGCAGCTGCATTCTTAGCATTTCTCGCCCATGAATTTGATGCATTCAGCACACTAACAGTGCTCTGCAATGCTGCTGGGTATAAGCAATGACTGAAACTGAAAAAGGAGTTAAAATTCCTGCACATAATGAGTGAAAATTGCTTTGAGAAACATGAAAGATGGGAAATACTAGTGGCTCTCCTGCTGGGCAGAACACCAGCCATTCTGAATGCAAACCAATGGTCACGACCCTGATCATGGAAGAAGCTGACAATCTCTAGTTCCAGCCATATAGTGACCAGCACAAGTGGCAATTATACACCACGTTTACTCTTTGAACACAAAACTGAGCTGGGGTAAACACATACAGGACTA
>JAMQGT020009378.1:0-19454 GCA_024447675.2 Pterophyllum scalare | reverse complement strand
GTCCAGTGATTCGCTGTTGCTATGGTACAATGAAGCCCGCTGGGATCCGCTGTCGACTCGTCTGTCAGTCAGCCAACCATCTGTCAGGAGTCTGTAGAGGTGGGAGGGGCCTAATGAGGGGCAGGGTCAGCCAGCTCCCATTGATTTCCAATGGGAGGTCAATGCAAGTTTTCTGCAGGGAAACTCTCTGACCTACTTCTACTGCTGATTACTGAGCCTCCCACTGATTATTAATGGCAGTTATACCGTCGGGTTTAATCTCCCATTAGTATAAAATGGAATTTTTCCCTTTTCTCCCCCAGGAAATCAATGAAAGCCTTCCAGTGTGACCTGCTTCTTAAGATGCCTTTAATGATAAATTGTCACTGTACACATCTCACATTTGGGGGGGATTTCTAAAAAAGGACTTAAGAACTATTTTGATCGTCAAGGTTACACAAACGTCTGTTTGCAATTGAATATTTTCCTTTGAAATCAAATTCATATTAACTACAATGCCACTCGTTTAACATTATGAGTCCAACTGGGAGTTGGTGATGAGCTTTGGAAGTTGCCATGAATAATAGACAGTATTTTTAACTACCAATAAATTGTAAACTTATTCTCCATGATGACCTGAATTCGACTTCTATTTGTTTCCAAAGGATCCGACACCAGCTGGTGGTCAATTTGTCTAAATATGCCTTCATTGGATATTAATTCCATTATAGATGGCTGTTAATCTCTCAATTGGGTTTCAAGGCGACATTTAGAGTTTCTACCATTGGTTTCAAATTGGATTTTTCTACATAATGTAAAAGATGCAAAAATAATTACATTTTTCACAAATGGAAATTAGAGAAATCAATTTTATACCAATGGGATTGGCATACAGTGGAAATAAGATGAATGGAACTACAAACGTCAAAATGGGAGATTCCTGAAACATGCAAAATAACAAACATTAAATCAACATTTGTTTATTTATGGTAAGAAATGAGAAAAATTCCATTATACCAACAAGACGTTTTGCCTGTTGTTTTTCAGTGGGAGAGCTCCATTTCCCTGCTATGTCTTTTCCCGATCCCCTCTTTGCTTTTAGATTCATCGCCGGGTAAAGAGTCGAAGGACTCGTCAGACAGGTCGCTGTGTGAGTGAAGTGAGTCTGACGGGTGATTCTGATCGATAAAATTGATCAGTCTCTCTGCCTCCTCCTTGGTTAATAACTCCAGGCTGAGAGGAAACAAACACATGGATGGATTTGATGGATTGAACGTGTGCGTGATGGGAAATGACCGACTGAACCAGAACCATTTGTCACATTTCTCAGTTTTCCCTCCACATCCTGTTTCTGACTGGTGGTAAACTGGACGTAAATGTAAGAAAGCAAGGAATGAGTTAAGAACATGAAAATGGTAAGAATAAATATGAAATGTGACCAGCAGTTTTGGTTGTTTCCCAGGGTGCACATGGATGTTTTATGACCTGTGTGTGTGTTCTTTCTTCTATTTCAGCGCTGTAAAAACTAATAAAACTGTGTACATCCTCCCACAATAAATATAACCCATTGTAAAAAATAAATTAAAACAAAAATAATAAATATCTCACCACTGGAGAATGCTAAAAACTCTGAGCTCTGTGTGTGTGTGTGTTTCTGAGTGTGTGGACAGATGGGGTGTAAGTCCCTGTTTTTGTTTAACTGTCACAGGAATTAGACTCGGCCCTCTTCAGTCTCTGTTGCCTCCTCCCAGGTGTATGTGTGTGTTCAAAGGATGAACACGGTGTTATACTGCGCGCACACACACACAGACACACACTCTCTTGCTGCCACAGTGGAAAAACCACACAAGTATCGTTTTATCCCAGCTGAATTTAAAGTTTATCATAAAGGTTTCCTCTTCCTATTTTATTTTTATTTGCTTTTATTAGCTGCATCAAAGTCTGTTGGCGGCAGACATCAGGTGGAGTCCCAACACCTCAGTCTCTCAGGTGTTTGTAAAAATGTGTTCAGTGCTGCTACAGGAAAGGATGGCATTACATTTGACAAGGAGGCTGAGCTTCATGGAAGAAATTCTTCCATTACTCTTTTGTTAGTTTTTCCAACTATGTGCGGCGTCACACAAAAACTGCAAGAGTGATGATACTAGGTGGAGAGGTGGAGCACAGGCGAAAAGGAAGAGGCCACAAAATTTTGCTGAAGATCCAAATTAAATATCCAGATATTAATGTTGGGTTTGTTTGCAGATTCATGTCTCAAAGAAGAGCGGAATATTGGCTTTTGTGCAAACGGAACATCTGGGAATGAAATCATGTGCACAGTCTCGTGGCAGTTCATGAGAGCGTGATGTAAAATGAATCCGTTATTTGTGTTGACATAATTTTTTTTCTTGGGCGGGGGGGGTATATTTCCTATTTTGGTTGCTGATTGGCTCTTTGATCCCAATCAAAACACTAATCCAGGGAATCAAAAAACTAATCCAGCAATCAGCAGAGGGGTGTTAAAATGCTAAGATGGAGGTCTGATCAGTTGTGGTCAGTTCTTGGAATCTGAGCCTCTGTCTTTACAAAGGGACAAAAAACAGCATGAAATCAAGAGTAAAAATGGCGGTGTGCTATAATTTTAAAATGAACTTTTTGTGCCGTTTAATAAACGTCCCAAAAAAACCAAAAAACATTTCAGTTTGTTATATTTGCACTAACATGAATAATAGATTCCTATTATGTAACCATTGCAAGAACTGCCATGAGACTACAAGTGCAGGCGCAACAGAAACCAGCCTTTAGTGTGTGCACCTGCCCACCATCATTCATTTCTGCCCCTAAAACTGCTACCTCCCATCCTTCTGACTTCTTTCTGTAATGAATTTTATGTTCGTGTGAGTAACTGAAATGAGCATGGAACGTTTTCGCCTCCTCCCCCCCTTCTCAGTAGACCTTTCCTTCCCCAGTCGGTTTGATGGATGACGTTGCCTCCGTCTTTTTTTTGGCCTGATCAGTATTCTCCTTCTCTCCTCCCTCTCAGTATTCCGGCGGCATCTCCCTCTATCCTTCCTCCTCTCACTTTAGCATGCAAAAAGAGAATCTGACCTCCTCCTTTCATCCTCAGCCTCCTGTGTTCTGCTCTAACATTTAGTTCTCTTCTTTGCATTTGAAGGAATTTAGGTTTTCTTCCTTTTCACCTTTTGGCACAAAAATACCTCCTCTCTGCAGTTCAGCAGTAATTTCTCCTCTTCTTCACTTTTCAGCATGCAAAGGGAGTTTACTCCTCCTCTACAATGCCTATGCATCATCCAGCTCCTTTTTTTCTTCCAGGATTCGCTCATTTTCTTGTCTCTCCCACCTCATTACATCAACAGAAAGGTGAGGTCTGATCAAACATGATGCGCTGAATTGTATCCAATTTATCTCCTCTTGATGACTTTGAGTTTAAAGGGCGATCTGAGATTTTTTTTTTTTAAAAGACTGGAGATCTGATTAGATTTCAAAAGCATCAAAGATTGAGATTGGGTGATTTAAATGGGGCGACTATAAAGAAAAAGATTTTTAATTGAGCTGCAGATACGATCAGTGATTTAACGGCTGAGTTTCCACTGCAGCAGCAGCAGGAACACACACACACACACACACACACACACGACACACAGGTTGGTGAACAGTGGTATTGGTATGGTAGTGGCTTCCCTCCCTGTTCTATAATTAATCAACTTAAAGGCAGTCTTTTATCAGGACCCTTTCCTCCTCTTCCACAATCCTTCCCTCTCTCACTCGGGTCTTTGGCCCCAAAGATTCAAACGACAATGAAAGATCAGCAAAAAAAAAAAAAAAGGTGCTTTGTAGCTCTATGGCGTCGCTGAGAGCCAAAAGACAGATGCTTCATTGTGGTAGAACATTTTCAAGCAAAAAACTGGCTTCATGTGTCGAAGACCCAATGGAGTTTTTTTTTTTTAACATAGAAAGTAAACCTACCGGTGACTAACCGGGCCACTGTGGTTACAGTGTTACAGAGATCTTCACACATCAGTGTGTGTGTACAATAATTATTTTTTTATACCTTTCAGTTTTCCTCTCTTGTGTATAAAAAATGGCCTAAAAGGACGTTATGGTCAACATTTAATTGAACCAGCCAATCAATTATCAATTGACACAAACTGACAAATGACAGCTGATTACCAATTTGAACTTTTTCTGGTTTTTGAACTGCATTTTCACAAAAACAAACGGGTTTTGGGACCTGTTGGGAGCTATGACATCATCACGTGACAGCAGCTGGTGTCATATTTAAAAGGGAAAAATTAATAGAAATACATAGACTGAAGTAAATAAATGTAAGAAGAAGTTACACCTAAGCATCTTAATCCACGATCCGGTCTCAGTTTTTCTAGCTTTCATTTACTCCTAAAGAGCAAAAGAAAGTCCCTGATTTTGACCCATTGGTTCAGGTAGAAACTGTTAGAACCAGTTCTACAACCAGAACAATTAAATCTTTCTCTTAGCTCAGATCATTGTTGAGGAGAAACTTGTTTGTGTGAGCTTTCAAAAGGGCAAATACCTTCGCCAATCTTTTTTGGGAGAAAAGCTACACCCCAAATTGGCCTTTGAACAATATTTACAAGTCAGTTGCACGATGTGAAAATGTTCTACCACACCAAACAGGTGTGAATGAGGGGGTTGACGGGTGCAGTGTTGCCATGTTGGAAAGGCCATCGTTCACACAGAGAATAAGAGCGTTTCATACAAAATTTTTCTGAGTTGCGGTAGTTCCAAACTTCTTCATGAGCATAATTTTTACTTTTAGGTTTTAGAACCGAGACAATGTGAAAGCCCTCATTCTCCTTTTGGATGAGGCAACAAAAGCTCATCAAAGCACAAACTCCACCTGAAGCACTAACCCCTCCAAATATCACCCAAACCTTCAGGACAAACCTCCACCCAACCCTTGTTGTAATCTCTTCAAACAAACATCCAGTTGGGCAAATAAAAGCACCAAGAAGTTCAGTTTGTTTTTCCATCTTCCACATACAAAACTTCTAACAGAACAGACTCCGGTTGAATCCAGTTTGGTCTGATTCAATGGTGCAGGGATGGGCTTGATTTGGCCTAAACCATCGCTCTGTCTCCTGGCTCTTTCGCTTTCTCCAAATTCTGATGTAGCATAACGTTCAGATATACAAGTTCGGCTCTTAAAATCCATACCGTCAAATCCACAAAGTTCTTATTACATGTTAACATTTCAATATTTTTTTCCTTTCTGTTGTATTTTTTTTTATACTTTGTCATCATTATTATCTTTCTTTTTTTGTTGTTTACAATTATGGCCACAAGTCTTAAGAGTTCTTGAGTCGGTCCGGTTAAAGTTCTGCTCCGGGTTGGTTTCAATCCGGATTTGGTCCGAGTCCGGTCCAGTTCTGATGTGAGCCGGTCCGGTCTTTACATGGCACTGGGCTTGTAGCTCTGCACAGTATTTCCCCTGGGCACGTTTAGCATGGCGCTGTAAAGCATGGCTGTATGTGTATGTGCAAGGTCTGTCAATAAAGCACTGCACCAGTAAACGCCAAAGTTTGTAGAATGGTGCTGAATCCAGGACCCCAGTTTCTAGGTTGCTGTGGTCCTGAAAAATACCAGTTACTCCACTTTTGGAGATTCTTTTTTTGAAAAATTCTACAGTCAACCTACTTATTTACAGACCTTGCCTGTGTGCCTGTGCTGGAATGTATTCAAAACGTAATTCTATATTTGTTTATTTTCACTTCTAGTAAATTATTCACAATTCTAAAAACGAATCCACAGTCTCTGATTGGTCGGGCAGTACATTACTAAACGAGTCTTCTTGCTAGATAGGACGGCCGAAGGCCGAGCATGATTCCGAGCCGAATGATGGAAGTCGGGGGATCGAGAACGAGCAGGAATCAAAGGTGGGTGAAGAAAGAATTGAGGAAGGAAATAAAAGGAAGGTAGAGAAGGAGTAGGTCAAGCAAAGGTAGGAGGTAAACTTCTGATGGAAGGTCAAGAAAAAAATATGGAAGGAGGACAGGATAAGGTGATGGACAGGCAGGTACTGGTCTGTCAGTAGGCATCGGGCTCAGTGTGCTGTGGTACAGAGTGATTGTCCAGAGAATTGAGTGGTTATTTAAACAGCAACTTAGAAACATTTAGGCACCCTGACGAGGCTTGGCCGAACAAGTCCAAGGTCAAGTTATACCGTCTCGCCTCAGAGACCTTATAATTCTATCTCCAGATCTTCTTCCTGCAGACTCCAGTGATTTTCAAGTTTAAGTCAAGTCATCAGTTTATTTCCCTTTCTCCTCCTCCATTGAAGCTCTGAAACAACTTACTGAATCCAAAGAAGTCCACGGTAGGGTTAGCAATTCCAACTCAGTGACTTGACTTTGTTGCGTCCTCCCTCAAGTCTTGGCCTGAACTCCTTAGAGTGGAGTGATCTGGATTCTTCCAGACAACACAAAGGGTTTGGATAAGGATAAAAGTTGTCCAAAGTTACGACATCAGTAAAGAGGCTTTGAACCTCTGTGGTAGATCTTGACTTAGCCCTGGACTTGTTCAGATTATGATGAGGCTCTTAAAGTTCAGTCAAGCCTGTTGTGTTTTTCTTGTGACTGTCTGACCATAGGCTTAGTTTCTTCATCCTTCAGACCAGAATGAGCTTTTCAAGGTAAAGTCTGTAACTTTTATGGAAACTTGACCTGACCTTTTGCTCTTCGCCTATTAAGTTCCAAACCAAGCTGAAGTCAGGCCACTTTGTTCTGGATGTCACAGCCACTGTTTCTGGAGAAATGTGCAGCACAGTCTTTAGCCCACAGCTACATCCCCTTTGTTTGAACCCTGCTTTGCAGGATGAAATTAAATCCAAACCGACAGATGCATCTAGAAGGTTTATTTTTGCCCCCATGTGACTCCAAGTTCCATAGTAAAATGTATCCACATCGGTTGGGAAATCAATTTTCCACCCCAAAAATCCACCAAATGGAGGTAGTTGGGGTCCCACCCAGGCCACCCAATCTTCAAGTCAATCAATCCATCAACGGACAAATAAATTAGTGATAGATTGATTGCTAATGCAACTGGATCTGTGGCTGTCAATTTGGTCCAACATATGGAGCAGTTCAGCTGACTGTTTAAACAGTTCAGAAAAACAAAATGCCCTCACTTCCCCACCCCATTCTTCTTCCCACACCCCTCCATCCATCAGTCCATCAGTTCATTCATCCTTCCCCTTCTCTCAGCTGCTTCCAGACATCAGATTGATGGCTTGCTCCAGTTTGTGCCTCAGTTTGTGTTTGCGACAGTACCCATCCCGGTCCAGTGCTGTCAGGATCTGCAAGCACAGGAAAAACGGAAGAAATGACATCAGCGTAAGGGTATTTTTTCATGTCCTTGACATAAACAAACGTGTTTGTTGGATGATCAACTGATTTATTATTTTACTGCCCAAACAGATGAGTTGACAGGGCAAAACTTGATGGGAACCAAAGAGCTCGAAGGTAGCACGAATGGCTTTTACAACACCAGTTGTGTAACAAGTACCAATGTCAAGCCTCAAAAGTTACTAACTCACTCACCTCTTCCTTGTACTTGTTGATATAAAAGTAGAGCTCACTGAGTGCACTCAGTGTGTTGAACTCATTTCCATGGAGTCGGGACTGCTCTACCAGGTAGGCATCCATGTCCTGATCACTGATGCCGGGCATCTTGGCTATATCCCTGTAGTACCTAAAGAACACGTTAGTTGTAGTAACCAACTTCAGACTTTAAATGCATCAGCAAGTTAATGTGTAGCTTTTGGGTTAATTTACCAAGATAATTACCCAAGTCTCCAGTTCTAATGGTGTAATTTTTTAAAATTTTGCATGAGCAGGCCTTATTAGTCATCAGTACTAATTAATGTGATTATGCCACCATACCATTATTCTAATAAGTTCTCTAATGAGTCTCACTACCTCTCTGCAAGTTTTATTTGCCTGTTTTACCCTTCAGAACATACATACTAATGCTCTAGTAACTACTTCGAGATACTGATTCTGACAGGTTATAGTGATTAGTCAGTGTCTCGTCATGTGGCATCAGCTGGTATATTACCAAGTTGGTTATTTACTTTTACATCTAACAACTCACATATTTACATCTAACAACTCACATATTTCTTTTTGTTAAATATACTAATTAATTAGCATGTCAGCTACCTTAACTCCAGGGGAATAATAGTTTGCTTTACAAAATATGTTTTAGGTAACCCTTTAACTCCGCAGGAAATCACTGCTAAAGCACCGGGTTCCAGCCCTTACTAGCCGCGAACAGCTGGTTAAGATGTACCGTAACTCCGCGACCGTTTGTCCTATCTGAAAAACTCAAACTGTTCCTGAAAGCTCAGAAATTGCACTTCACAGCCATATAGGGCTGTTACGGTATTTGTTGCCGGAAGTCCACGAACAGCGGCCAACGCCTTCGGGGTTATAGGGTAACGTAATGCTGCATAATTTATTTCAGTCTCCCCATTTTGGATTCCCACAATTAAATGAAGATGATCGCGCAATATTTAAAATATATGCAGCTATAATCATGGAACCCTAAATTAACGTGCTACCAACCTTTCGACCCAGCTCTTGTAGTTGGGGATGTCTTTAGCATAGAGCAGCTTGTTGGATGGAGAGTCTTTGCCGAGCCGATGTTCAGACGTTGAGCAGGAATCCATGAAGGTCTGAGCAACGACCGAGCAGACAAGCGTCGGTGATGCTGCTCTTGTGGATGTCGAACACAAACTGAGGATTCTTAATGACGTTCACCCAGAACCTGAGAGGAAGGCTGCAAGAACGGAGAGAGGAAATTTAAACCTTTAAATTGCCTGTGAATTTGTCCCATTAAAAAAAGCCCAAAACTCAAAGCTCTCCTGTAATTATCTCTCACCAGTTGCTCTTCCAGGTGTGTCGGACATCTGGGTCAGTTATCTGTCGTTTGTCGGCCTGCTCGTCCAAGAAGTCGAACATGTATTTTATAGCCAATGGTAGTGCAGAGCCACGATGGGCGGTGCTAAACACAGTCTCAAAGAGGTCATCCACAAACTTTTGCAGCGTCCCCTGGTGGCGAGAGGACCAAAAAGCAGTTTTAAATATTTAAACAACTTGTGAAGCTGACAATGTAAAAAGCAAAGCCCCTGTTAATAGGTTTCATGTGTCATCTAATCGCAAAAAAGATCATTAACCAGCAACATATGACAAACTCTATTATCCGGGCCCGGGTCGCTCATCTGGGGGAGACCCCAAGGCATTGCCCAGGCTGGCCGAGAGATATAATCTCTCCAACGTGTCCTGGGTCTGCCCTGGGGCCTCCTCCGGAGCAGACCGGGAGGAGGCCCTGGAGGAGAATGTTTTTAGGATGTTTTTGTCTATTTTACTTGAAATTAGATTTAAATGAGTATAACGTACAAAACTGACACCTTCTAAATGTTCCTGAAACTTGAGACCATAAAGTCATCAGGAAAGTTTTTACTAAGGTCATAATCAGCAGGTCATTTGGATAATTTTTCATGGATATATAATCAGATTTCTTTTTACCAAAGGAGCTGTCCTCTGCTGGCCATTAGAAAGAATGCACAGGCTTTAATTTTCAGCCCTTTTATATACAGTCTCTGTGTATAATACTTTAAAGCAGAAAACATGTTTTTTTATGTTTGATGTCTATGTATGTATACTTGTGCTGTTTTGTTTGAGGTACCTTGGTTGCCAGAAGTCTGGTCAGGTAGATTTCAGAAACCATCTTACTGCCTCGGTCTCCTTCTCTCTGGTCACTGTGCTCATGATTTTTCACCAGGTGCCACAGTTTGGTTCCTGGAGAGACACGCCATAAAGGCTGGATTACTACTCTCAGAAGTCCCAGTTACTTCTTCCTCTGGTCCATCATTGGTTTATGTAAAGCAATTACTAATTAGCTAGAAACTGCTTCACTGTGGAGATACCCTGTGCTGAAATGTATTGCAGGTGTTTATTAACTGTAGATATATCATTTGAACTCCAATGTCATCATTTCCAGTACAGATTGATAATAAAATTCATGCCTGGAACACCTCGCCCAAGAGGTGCCCAGGAGGCATCCTACTCAGATGCCCAAACCACCTCAGCTGGCTCCCTCTGATGCGGAGGAGTAGTGGCTCTACTCTGAGCACCTAAGCTCAAAGTAGAGCCAAAGCTCGTGACCATAGGTGAGGGTAGGGACATAAATCGACAGCTTCACTTTTACGCTTGACTCTCCCTTTACCACGATGGACCGGTGCAGCATCCGCATCACTGCAGCCGTGGCCCCAATCCATCTGTCAATCTCCCACTCTCCTATCCCCTCACTCGAGGGGAAAGGAGAGCAGGATTATTCCTGGAAATCGGGACAGCATACTTCAAAGCTTTTTTGCCCAGTTCTGTTTTACAGACGTTTGTAAGGTATTGTGATAGAGAAGGCTGGACTGATTATGACATATATACTGACATATATACTCAAGATAAAAGGGAACCAATGAGAGATTTAGATTTAAAATCCAGCAAATGGGCACAATCTTCCACAACAATAAAACAAGGCATAAAAAAAACAAAACAAGCTGATATTAACTTAAAGGACTAATACACAGAAAATACCACAGATATATCCTAATGAATAGAAAGCTACTGTAACTACGACTACATCTGCTGTGATATTACAGTACCTGTCTCCTGGTCTGGGGTGATCATTGGCGCTCTGGATCTCAGGCTGTCAGGACTGCTGGATGTCCGCAGTAATGACTCTGATGGCACAAAGAGAGAGAGAGATGAATTACCTCCTCTGGTTAGGAAAGCAGAGATTGAACACTGACTTTGTGGGTCAATTCTGTGCCTGAATGGTGGGTAACCACCAAGATCTGCTGAAGCTATAAAGGTAAACACACCTGTGTAACATCTAATAGCCTCAAAAATACACGCGTGTATTCATTTTTTGTCAAAGGAATTTGAATGCTGTAATCTTAAAAGTGTTATGAATTAAATTAATTTCAGATTATTATTTCAGCCTGTTGTATTCCCTATTAATTTTGTCTGTAGGGTCTCAGTGGGTTAACTCTCACTCTCCACCTCGAAAGTTCCCGAAACTCCCCGAGGAGTTCCATAATCCAGTTTCACAGTCTTTATTTTCTCTCCACATTAACTCTGTGCCAATGCTGAAAGTAGCACGTTGAGAAGAAATGTGAGCAAAAAATTCATTTTCATGAGTCAATATTGGATTGTATTTCCTGCCACATACAGGCTTTGTAAAGCCTTGCCTTCACTGTTAGTCTATTCCTCAGTTTATTTACAGTTTTTAAGCCAACTGCTGCTTTACAAGGACTGTTTGAATCTGGTGATTGATGGTGCTGTGACACTGTCTGAACCAATCAGCGCATACTTATTCTAAAGACCCTAAAAACAGGCTTCTGCTGACTTTGATAGTTCTTAGTTCCTGCTGTGCTGACACACAAAAGAGAGGGACTTCCTCCAAGAGTTATACAAACTGACAGAAAGTCCAAAAGCGACTAAATTAGAGGCTGGGCAGGGTTGGACCCGAACTTTAAAGCTGCCTTGGACATTTTCACCCAGACCACTCCAACATCCTGCCATATCAGCAAGCATACAAACCCTTATTACCATGACCTATAAGCAAAATGAATGGCTACACAGGGCTGCTTTAAGAGCGAGTTTAAAGCTTTGTCACCAGCAGACCACCACAATATTAATACCATGGGGGATTCAGTCCAGGCGGATAATACCATTGGCAGTTTGCTTACTTTAATCCTGAAACTTGAAGGACTCCAGGCTACTTCAAGTTTATAAAAATAGTACAGACACGCTGGTATTTTTCCAGTGTGTACAGGCAATACATCATTTTTAAAATTGCAGTCAAAAAATCTTTTGGCTTGCTGCTAAATCAAACTGTGTCTCCTCTGTTTCTCCACATATCTACAATGTGGTAGACAGCAAAAAGTCTGCATGACTATGAAGATGTAATAGAAATGGGAAATACAGCTGGCTGACATAAACCAGAATGAGCCATTTAATATATGAAAAGTCTGGAAACCATTACCCCTGCCAATAAAACATGCTACAGAACCGGCCAGTAACAAAACCTAACAACTCTGTGTGTGTGTGTGTGTGTACTCATTACCATATCTGCTCAGTGATCTGGTGAAGGTGAAGGAGTTCGCGATGTTGTAGGCAGAAACCTGCTTCTGGACGAGTGCCACCATAGAGCCGTCTGTTACCTAGCAATGCACAGTGAAACATCAGTTAGTCCTCCAATCGCTCCATCAATCAGCTGACTAATTATCCGTTGAGCCAGTCGATTCTTATCCGTCCACAATCTCGATAAACTCCGCACGTGCAACTGCAGGAGCTGATGAAGAACATGACTTGCTCAGAGCGAGGGTGCACAATCCGCTGAGATTCTAATAAATCAGCAAGAGGAGATGTTTTTAATCTTGAGCTGCAGTCTTTTTATGTGTATTATATAAGTATTATGAACTAGAAGATTGTATACTTAATTCCATTACACTATTCTTTTACTCTATTATACATTCTACCCTTACATACTTACTGCACTTGGATGATTTACAGGATAGAGTACTATATGCTCTATCCTGTATGTATATAATTATACTAATGTTACATTAGATTACACTAATTATTATTCTTAGCCACATTACATCACAGTACTTTATGTTTTTTAATTTTATGTTGCCTTATATTATGTTCCATTCCATTGCATTTAATTCTAAAATTTCTCCTAGATCATGTCATTTAAAGCTGTCTGGGTTCAAATGGGTGGTTTTCAATCCTATATCCTGTATTTGGGAACATTTATTGCCTAATTTTAGTCAAGTCTATTAATTTGACCAAATAACATTTGACTGACCTCAACCAGAAGAGGAAACAAAATAAAAATACATGTGTAATTAACAGTGTTTCAGTAACTCAGTAATGTATGACACCAGTCTGCTAAATTCAGCAACTGCACTAAGCGACTAATGAAACAGTTATATGTATTCTTGCACTGCACTTCAGTTATCATCACAATGGGCGCCACAATCAGGAGTGGAAATATGAACATTACCTTAATTTTTACTGCACAGCAGAGACATATAAACAAAACAGTTGCAGACAGAAGTCAAGTTTTACTTGGAGAGGGTCAAAGGGGACTTTAATTATTAACGTACAGAACACAAAAGAAATAAACATCTCAAATGGGCAAAAATAAATAAATTTAAGAAACATATGGTGACGTGGGATTTATACTTCTCATTAAATCTACATTGTATATACATCGTAATGACAAAGCCCTCAGAAGCCCTTCAACGTAACCTGACGTGCTCCTGCTTAGAAAGATAATCCCCAACAATTGTGATTGGCCTGTTAAATTGCCGAAATGATCAGAATGGACATAAGGGAATGAACAAAGAAGTGAAAAACTTCAAAGGTTTACCTCCGGCACATGCTACACCACACACAACTGTGAATGGTGACAATGGCAAAGATTATAAAGGTTCAAAATCAGCCGAGAAACCGAGGCCACAGATACAGATTAAATACACACAAGCAGCGAAGGGTAATAAGGAAGAGGTGAAACTAATCAGGGTGGGAAGAGAATAAAGAGGGGAAGTAAAAATGGGAAAACATTAATGAATGTTATTATGCTAAGTAGACATGCTAAGCAGCAGGACTGAAATGACCAAAGTTTCTTAAGCTAAAAAGTTATAAATGTGGAGAAAATATTTCAGAAACTTTTCAGTGTTCTTCGGTAAAACTGGTTTAATCAGATACGCTGAGAACTAAGACGAGCTTAAAAGTGATCTACACAGTAAATACACATTTGTACCTGGTAGTGTGCCAGCGTGTTGAGTCTCTTCCAGTCGCTCTCTATCTTTGTTGTCACATCTTCGTCCTGCAGGATGATCCTGGTGAGCCGACCCTGACGCCACTCTGACGACACAAACACAGACAGACTGAGACGTGAACCCATGTCAGCAGGAGAGAACTACACAACCCCAAATCCCACAAAAATGGGGTTTAACTTTGAAGGCTCCCTTTTGGACTACGTAACAGATATTGTTCTGATTTTTAAGGTTAATTATTATTTATCATTGACTTTGCGTAAAATAAAAAAATTAATTAATGGGGACCTATTGTGCTCATTTTTAGCACTTAATTTCTATGCTGCAACTTCATAAGGCTAGCTCTACACGACTCACAGTTCCAAAAGTGTTCTGTGGTCAACTGTACGAGTAGTTTGGATGGAAGATGCAAACAAATACAGAGCAAAACTGAAAAGTGCAACGCAAACCTTAAATGGAGACTGTTCACATGCAAAGTAAAAGTTGTGCTTTCCCACTGCAACCAACGTTGGTTGCAGTGGGAAAGCACACAATCTGCACACACAGTGGGAAAGCACACAATCTGCTAGCAACTGAAGCTAAACCCCATTACACTGAACACTGGACCTCAGTGGTGATGGTGACATTAAAATCATGCGTCCACAACTTCAATCATAAGTTGTTAGCCATTGAGCATACCCTGCTGTATCACTTTCTATGACTCCAATAATGACCATAATTAGCAAAATATACCTCATGCTCTATTTAATCAAGCCTGAAACTAACAATTGAGATCATAAACTCAATATGGATATGCAGTGACTGAGAACTGGGGCAGTTAGCCTCTGCTGGCTATTAGAAAGAATGCACTTTTCAGGCCCAAAAACTACATGTGTTTTATGCTGTCTGTGCCTTTTTCATGTAGTTGTGTATCTGATATTTTATGTCAGTAGATACCCAGGTCCATGTCGTCAGCCTGAGGCCTCTGCGAGTACGGGATTCCTTTGTAAACAGCATCCAGCAGTTTGTCTTTGACCTGAGTCACTGTGTCGCAGTTCAGCACCTTGACTGGCACCTCGGTCCCAGCTTCACCCTCTGGAGGGATGCACATCAGCGTCTGAGAGGAGGAAGAGAGAGAGCACAGACTCATCCGCCTGCACCAAACTTCATTAAGCTGCTGCTTGTGTGTTTACCACATTGTTGTCACAGTGAGAAAAATGTCACTCACTGTTAAATTGAATATTTTTAACCACACATAAACACACACACACACACACTTGTATTTCTATCTTTGTGAGGACCCTCACTGACTTAACACATTCCTGGGTCCCTAAAACCTAAACCCTCCATGAGAGGACCATCATTATCATGTGTCCTGACATGACCTGAAACCCAAAAGGGGCCTCACAAAAACAGTCTCTCTCTCTCTCTCTTGATCTCTCTCTCTCTCTCACACACACACACACACACACACACACACATACACGCACTTTACGATCCTGACTCCTCTATATAATTTATAATAATCTCCAGCTGATGTGACAAACACTGAACTTTCATTCAGCTCAGACCCCCGACAGAAAACAACATTGAGGGGTCGTAAACATTCTGCTTCTGTGTATCAGTGGTGCTTGTTGCTATGGATACAATTGGTACAACAACCTCCATGTCTGGGTGAGTTAAAAGAATCATCTGTAACACATTATAAGGAAGCCTGCAATTTACAGGGTGAGTTTACTGTATGAATCATGTACCAATAAAACACTGCTGGTTGCTGCTGGAAATTACGGGGAGAAAGGCAGTGACCAACCGGGTATTTCAAAATAAAGCAGAAACTATGTACTCTCCTCAGCCATACTGTATGGTACAGTGCTGCAAATCTGACAGTGTAATTAAACAATAATAGTCAAACTGAGATGTACAGCATATGCTTTTACTGTCAAGAAGTTGATATTATGCTGCATGTTCACTGCTATTGATTGCAAAAGCTCCTAAAGTGGCGTGCTATAATTTAAAAGTTGGGTTTTGTGTTGGTTAATGATACAAAAGCTACCTGCCAATAATACAAAGATTTAAAATGGGGGTAACACCACATTAGCTCTTCAATTCATAATTTCTGGCAACCAAAAAAAAAAGGCGTTAGAATATCCCTAAAAAGTATGTATATAGAATTAGAAAAAATGCAATACTATTTTTTTTTTTTGTACATTTTCTATAGATGGCTCTTCTGGCAAATCAATTTATCTAAAATCAGAACACATGCACATGGAGGTGGCAAGAGAGTCTATAACCACAAGTAGACAAAAGTCAAAAAATAATCCTTAGTTTTTTTTGCAATATTATATGTGCATTATTAACACACCTGCAACATTTCATTTGGAAACTTAAATTAAATATAAAGATAAATTTAGCATGATAGCTTGAGTGTGAAGTTTAGCCAGCAGGATTTGAGTTACTGTAGTGACCAGTGTTCATGTTTGGTTAAAGTTTAAATATTAAATATAAATGTGCAGGTGTGTGACACAAATGTCTATTTCATTTCACCACATTTCACTAGGGTGACTTAACACAAGCAAATGTTGATCGTAGACCTGGAAATGTGGGACGGGATTATAACTAATAAACAAAACTACCAAGCTATGGTGAAACCAGCAGTCTTTTCTCACTGCAGCTACATTCAGTCACAGCTTAAACTGCTGTGTTTAATTGTGGTTTGTGCACACGAGCGTGTGTGTTACCAGCTGTTTGTAGTCAATCTGCTGTCGGATGAGTTTGTCTTCACTGAGAGAATAACGAGCTTCTCCGGTGATGGCGTCAATTGGCCCCTTCTCCATCTGCTGTTTTATGGCACAATACAGCATGAAGAGAGGCTCACCCGCACACTCCTGAAGGACAGGAAGAGGGAATGATGAAGGAAAGGAGGGGGAATTTTTTTTTTAAAGGAGCAAAGAAGAGAAGGAGAAAAGCCAGGTTTGTTACCACAGTTTAATCCTCAGAACTCATCAGTGGGATTTAAGCCAATCCCCTTCATTCCCTATGAATAAATTAGCTGCAGCTCTGATCTGATTGGTCACGCTCAGACTTGAGAGGAAGACTTTAATGAGGTCAATTAGGGAGAGCAGGAGGAAAGGAAGGGAGGAATGAAGGAAAAAGTGGACAGAATGTCGTACCTTGAGGAATCGATGCAGGAGGAAAGTAAACCAGTTCGTCAGCATCTTCTCAGCAACAGACTCTGTCCTAAAAACACACATACAGGTCAGAGGTCATCAGTGAATACAATACCTGCTGCAATTGTCTGATTGGTCAAATCAAATTGAACAGGAAGAACTGAATGAGGTCAATTAAGAGAGAGCAGGAGGGAGGAATTTGGGGATGGAAGGAGGGATGGCTGTTACATCAGCTTCATATACAAGGACTTTTATTTTGAAGTATTTGGGAGAAATGTGATGCTACAGATGTAGCGGAGGCTGTTACTCAACCAGACTTGGATTCATTCAGTTGATCAGCTGTAATATTCAAGGTGTGATGACCCACTCACACTAAAAACTGTAAAACTTAAAGTTAGCAGCGGTGAACAGACCTCCTCAGCAGCAGCTTGGGATGATTTCTGTTCTCCAGGTTCTTCTCAATCAGGTCGGCCAGTAGCTGTTTTAACACCACTGTAGCATATTCCATCCGACCCTGAAGACGCAAAGACAAACAGCCCAGAAATTATTAAAAAAATGTTTTAATTGATAATAACTTTACCAGCCAAACAGGAAAAGGAGAAACAGCTATTAAACCTCTATTAACAGCTATTTACTGATATTAACAACCAAATGTCATCAGCACAGGTGGCTTAACCAGCTTTATTAGGCTGTAGCACTGTGACTTATACCTGCAGAGCCGCCATGAGCAGGGAGGCGACGTTCCCCCGGTCTCTCATGGAGAACGACCTCTGAGCCTCCAGCGTGTGGATGAAGGTCAGCAGGAACATCTTGTTATTGAGCAGCTGACTGAAGAGCCGCAGCGCTTTCTCCACATTGGCTGGAGACTAAACAGATGGATGTGCACTTAGTTATATAAAAACACAAATGGAGCATCTTCTCATTAAACCAGGCCTAACTGGAAACACCGACACATTGAACATACGGTATATGTGTGTATTTATATGCCTGCTCACTAGAGCGGTCAGCGTGAAGGTTAAAGATAAATGTTAATTAACCTGAATAAAAATCAATAAATCTTAATAGAAATAAATCTGAATTATTTAAGAAAACTAAGTCAATCAGACTAAACCTGATTAAACTAAAATAAACTTAAACCTGACAAGTTGACCCCCCCCCAAAGAAAAAGAAATGAACCTGAATCAGAAGAACCCTGACCAAAGAGAGATAAACCTGATTAAATAAATAAATAAATAAAAACAAAAATAAACAAACTGCATTAAATCCAAACAAAGGGAAATAAATATGAATAAACCTGAATTAACATAATAAATTTGAATAATCCTGGTTAAACCTAAACAAGCTAGATTAAAATAGAATAAATGTAAATAAAACTGAATAAATATAAATGTATAAATATGAATTAGCGAGAACAAACCTAACCAAACCCCTTTACATACGAATAAATCATAATAAACCTTAATAAATTAAAATAGTATTGAAATAAAAAGGACAAACTGTTATAGAATTGAATACATTTAAATATAAAATGAAAATAATTCAAACTGAGAAGAGAGTAAATCTCTGGTGATCACAGCTCACCAGGTTATGAAAATCTGTCTACCTGGGGCCTGATCTGCTGCCACACCCTGTTATGGGGGATCAGAGAAAATGTGCGGCTGTGGATCTAGAGACCAGAAACTCGAAGCTCTAAACGATCCATGCTGAATTCACTTAATTAAAGCTAAATGGCGGCTAATTCTGACTCAAACTCTTAAAGCAGCTATGCCTCCCTTCCCTCCCTCCCTACTGTTTCCTCCCTGTTCAGTGGCCGTGTTGGGTTTGTGGTGTTGCTATGTCATACGTACATCAAGCTCTTTGAGGACAGGGTGCTCTTCAATTCCTGGGAACATGTCACTCTCATCGTCCAGGTCCGATATTCCAAGAAGGGAATCTTCACTCCATCCATGTCGTTGGTAAGTTCTTGGATGTCTGTCTGCAGCTCCGCGAATGCTGTGGAGAGAAAGAACAACATTAAAAAAATCATCACAGACAGAGGGGGAAAGGAGGTAAGTACGGAAGTCAGAACGCACCCTCTTTGCACTCTAGCGCCACCCGGCTCTCCAGGTTGTCCATCTGCAGCTGGAGGCGTTTGAGCGTGCGGTCGGCATCACGGGTCTTCCTCTTGTAAGCGATCAGGAACTCCGATGATCGCGATGAGCAGCACGCCTCCACCTGCTCCAATCCCGATGATGGCGGGTAAGAGTCAAGGCGCTGTCGGAGTAGATATGGAGCATACACGGGGAGTGCTCCAGACCACCCACCAAGATCTACAGAAGAGAGCACAACAAAAACTTTGTTTTAATGATAGTATATGGTAATTAGGCCCGAGCCAACCGAAGGGTCGGCGAGGAGCCTATTGTAATCGCAAGGGGCAAATGAGCCAGAAAATGGGCGGAGTC